>OVAP01007734.1:0-10482 GCA_900406295.1 Aurinia saxatilis
GTGGAAGCGGCGCGGAGAAGAGAGAGCACACAAATAAGCTATTGGATCTTTGATCATCACCATTAATTCTCTCACAATAGATCGATAACGAAGAAGAGAGAATAAGAGAGAAGGAAGGAGAAATCGATGATGTTCGAATTCGTNGAAATCGATGATGTTCGAATTCGTTTCTCTCTCGATTTGGGGAGAATACGGCGAGAGAGAGAGGAGTCTTCTCGATTTGGGGAGAATACGGCGAGAGAGAGAGGATCGATTTGGGGAGAATACGGCGAGAGAGAGGATCGATTTAGGGAGAAATGTCGAGAGAGAGAGATGTCGAGAGAGGGAGAGGAGCGGAGTCTTTGCGGTCGTATAATATTACGACGCGTGTATAGTCTGAGACTCACTTTGAGTCTCATTGGACTGATACCGTCTCACGCACAAATATCACAAACAAAGTTTTTTATTTTCTTTTTTATTTTCTTTTAATTCTGTGAACCTTTCACAGGTTTAGCGTTGGGGTTGCTACTCTCTCACCCACATGAAACTCTTGAGACGGTATCAAGAAGTATTGAGCTGTACGTGTCCACTTTTTATTGGACCAAAAACAAAACAAATTTTCATCTCTCTTCTCTTTTTTTTTTCTTTTTTTCTTCTCAATCTCGTGAATGAGAAAAGAAGATCAGGACTCTTGATGGATTTTTGCTACTCTCGACGAGTTTGAGTTCCTAGGAGAACAAGGTACTCGGATCGTTATTTATAATCTATGGGAGGACGACGAGGGGAAGTTGGAACTTGATTTTGATACAGATCCTCATGATATTCAACTCAGAGGTGTGAATAGAGATGAGACGAACATCGTAATGGCGAAAACCTATCCCAATTCGAGGTATTTCCCGACTTATCGTCATTCACTACGTAGTTATGCATCGATTCTGTACCTCAGCCTTCAAACGAAAGGTACAAACTTTCATCTGGGTTTTGTGATTTACGTCTTGTTCTTGATCTGGGTCTCTTTAGATTTTTCAAAATCGTATCAAAGACTCAATTTTTAGTTTGGGTTTTGAGTTTTTACACTGGTAGAGTTGGATTCGTTGGTAGTCATCTCGTTGATAAGCTTATCGAGAGAGGTGATGAAGTGATTGTGAATGATAATTTCTTCACGGGAAGGAAGGAGAATTTGGTTCATCTGTTTAAGAATCCTAGGTTTGAGCTTATCCTTCTTGAGGTTGATCACATTTACCATTTAGTGATTTGCTTTCAATTTGGGCAACATTGGCTTTTTCATCATCATTATATCATCCAAGTAGTAGTAGAATTGTTTTACGATAAGTATGATTTTGCCTGATGAAATGCTTTTACTGGACAATGAGTGTTTCTTTGATGGTGATATGAGGTGGATTCTTGATTATGGTTTTACAAGACAAATGTTATGGGTACTCTCAATATGTTGGGTCTCGCAAAGAGAGTCGAGGCAAGGTTTCTGTCCACAGAAGGACATGTATTAGGGAAATGTCAAGCATGTTCTTTTGGACATTTGTAGATTCCTTACTTTGTATGACATCTGATTTTTAATTTGGTGTGAAGTATGGTTCAACTGTTGATTTGGTATCTATTTAGTCAAGTATTTGAGATTTGTGTTGTATATGATTAGGTTGGTGCTCGGTGCTTTTTTTGCTGATCTGTAATAGGGTTTAATTGTATGAATTTGAGGTTGATTAAATGGTTTATGCTAGATTAGTTAAGACTTAAGAGTGACTGTTTTTTTATCTTTAAAGGTAATGTAGAAATCTTTGAAGTCTCTGCTCTAATTTAGTCATCAAGTGTTAAATTGTTGTGTTCTTGCTGTAGTATATATGTAATCTTGATTACAAGTTTTGTTTTGTGCATCCTCTTACATATTAGATATGCAGTTTCTCATCAATCTGCATCCCTTCTCTTATGTTTCCATCAATCGACGACGATGCTTTTCTCGCTTCTCTTTGCTTCGATCAAAGGTTCTTCATTTTCTCCTGTGTGTTCTGTTTCGGTTTGGATTGCATAATTATGATGATGTGTTTGTGCCTTTAAATCTTATGGGTTTCAATTGCAAAACACGTGTTGGCTTTTGTTTCTTATCATGAGAGTTCCTTACGCATTTACACGCACGGATCAGGAAAACCTCTTTCCGGATTTCGGGTCATGTGGTGTGAATCAAGAACAAGCATGTGACATTGGAGCTCAGTTCGATTCTTTTGGTGAAAACGGCTCTAGTTTTGGAGGAAAGAACAATGATTTAAAAGGGTGTGATGGAGTTGTCTATAGTACAGCATTAGATAGTGGCGTTTTCCAGCAAGAGCCACTTCAAGATTTTAGCTTTGGAGGGGAACCAACGATGTTGGAAATGCACAGCAGGAACCAGAACAAATGTGTGGCGATATAATAGAAATCAATTCTTCATCATCTGTTGGCAATGTTAAGCGAGAGCTAGCTAGAGCATGTTGAGGAAGAATGCTTGCGAAAGAGGTAGCCTTTTTGAATCTGAATGTCCATCCTCTTGTGGCCGCTCTTGTGATCTTGTATATACATATAGCAATAACTTGTCATCTTGTACATATATATATAGTAATTTGATCTTCTTCAATTTAGACAAATTTTAAACGACTTCTACATAAATTTTTATTTTTTAGAGACTTAACGAGTATCACTAATGGACATATAAATTATATGAAAAAGTTCATGAAACTCCATCATTAGATTATTAATAAATTTAATATTAAAAAATATGTTATGAGTTTTTGTTGGTCTAATTATGGTTTTTCTCGAAGTGTTGATTGCCATTTACGATGCCCTACTAAATCTTCTTTTTAGGATCTTTTGATGATTTAGGCGGGAAAAGCTGAGTTGTCTACTTACGTGGCTTTCTGTTAGTGGATACTTTTATATATTTTTTAAAAAAATTGTGAGAGTGAAAAATGATTATAAATGATGTACAATTAACATTGACTACGCTTTAAAATGTTGGCTGAAGTGCAATTATGATGGCTCATGGACATCTCCTCACGATCTCACTGGAGTTGAATGGTTGGTCCGTGACTCTGATGGAAACTTCGTCATAGGAGCTTCGGCTTTCTTTCCTTCGACAATGATGGCTCTTGAAGCAAAATGTAATAGCATGCTTCATGTTTTACGATCAATATCACACATAAATGATCAGCGGGTCATTTTTCAAGGAGATAGCCTGTTGGTAACTCAAGCAATTCTTGACGAGACGAATTATCCCTCTAGACAATCAACTTAGTGATGTCCACTATTTGTCTTCTTTATTCCCGGCGGTTCAATTTCATTATGCAGGACGAAATCTGAATAAGGTAGCTGATAGATTAGCTAAAATAGGACGTTCTCAGTTTTCAGTGTCGAATGTATTACCCAGTACCTTATGCTCTTATTTTTTAAACATTGTAATAGTTTGGTTATCTAATAATAGGAGATGTTTTTTTAAAAAAGCTTTAAAATGTTGTTGACAAAAACAAAAAAAAACTTTAAATGTCACATATATTACCAACATGTGTTTATAATTTTATATAATACTACAATACTTCTTTAGAAGAGAATGACTACATTAATTAGTTTCAATCATTTTTGCTATATATATATCTTAAAGTCATTTTCTGAAATCAAAATTATAAAAGTAAAGTAAATCTAAATGGAAAAATGACTAACTACAAAAAAATGGAATAAAAAATAAAGGACAAAGTTTGCCTCCAAGGATCATATAATTAAGAGGAAATTTGTGTGGATATTATAAAAATATTTAGTTATTTGAAAAATAAGTGACATTTGAAAAAGTTTGAAAAATAAGTTTTTATATGTTAAAAGACAATTCTATCCTTGTTTTATGCTTTCTTTTCTTTTTTTCTTAAACGAAAGATAGTATTAATTTAAGAAAATCAAAAATAAATAATTAAACTAGAAATAAAATAAACGGATGTATATCTCTTCAATAAAAAAATAATAACTTCGTATATGGTGACACAACATGTATGTTTGTCAATGCATTTTTCACACAAAAATTCTCAGATAACGGCTCGAATTTTCCATCTGCAGTTGCGAGTCTTGCGACACACGTTTTACAACAACTACTGTTGGACTTGATTCGTAGACAAAATATTGAAACCTTTGTTGAATCGAAAGCATTATTATCTTCCACCCGAATGATGGCTTGTTTTTGAAGTAATCACCCACATGAATGACATTTCCATCATGGATATCAACCATTTTCTAGATCAACTTTATCATCATTACGATCTCAAAACATCTTGATGACCATCACTATCAGTTTCACCAACGATTGTGTCATGCACTATTCGCACCTTAAGTTTGTGAATTTTGATTCTTCATTGAAAGACATAGTCGAACATATCAACCAAGCCATAATGTTCTTCAGCAACTATGTGAAGCACTTCATCAAACTTCATCTCATCTCTGATTCAAAATAACTTTCTTCCTTTCTTCTGATTAATCACCAAATTCCAAGACTGATCAATGCATCATCTCCCAATCTCCATAAACTCCAAAGACTTGCACCATTTTGAATAAGAAAGAAATATTGTAGCTAGAGAAATGTGTTTGCTCTCTGTAACTTTACATCAATGAAAAATCGATTTATATTTAAATATTCTCTAATGAATACATCCATTTATATTTAAATATCCTCTAATGAATACATCCATTTTATTAAGTTTTGTTTTCATGTTAGATAATAAATATTTACGGTTAGAAAATCACGTTTTTCAAGATCTTTCAGTTAGATATTTATTTTTATAAAATAATCTCTAAGTTCGTTTAAAATTTTGTTTTTATATTTTAATAAATATTTTTAAGAAAATAATAAAATTTATCTCTAAATTCGTTTTAAAATTATTTTTATTATTTTAATAAATATTTGTTCAGTTTTTTTATAACAATTATCTCTAAGTGTGTTCGTTTAAAATTTATTCTTTATTATTTTTAATAAATATTGTTTTTAAACAAAAATATACTATATATTTATTTTGTCATTAAATACATTTTAAAGTGGTAAATCAAATCAAGGTATTTCCGTAATTTTAAGGATTAAGAACTTATTTTTCAAACTTTTTCAAATGTCACTTATGTTTCAAATAACAAAAAAAATTTATAATATTAAATCAAATGTTCCTATAATTAATCAGAATTATAAACCTAAATAAGCTGAAAGAATAATAAAAAAAAAAAGTGGTAATCAGCAAATAAAAAAATGGAATAACAAGTAAAAAAGGAAAAATGTAAAATGTAATCAAATCTACATAACGTCAACAAAAGCTTTTTGATTTCTCACATTTGTTCATTGAATTCATATTCTCTCTGTCTCTAGATAATTTCCATTTTTCCCTCACGCTTTTTGCTCTTCCGAACTCGAGTTTACGATGATGAATTCCGACGACACAGATACGGCGAAGCTCCATATCTTGGCGGAGATCGCAGGTATATTCTTTGATGAATTACAACGAACCAAGAAAGGAAAAGCCAAGATTCTCTACGAAGAAGAAGAGGACGAAGTACAAGTAGAGAGACTCTTCGATTGTGTCCCGAGAAAAGCAAGGTCTTCGCTGAAGAAATCTGACTATGAGAGTTTTAACGGTGCTTCTACTTCTTCTCCTTCGTCTGTACTTCCCGATCTCAACAAGACCCTTCCATGGTCTCCTTCTCTAACCAACAATAAGAAGAAAAACCCACGAAACCCTAGTTCTGAAACAGAGCACACAAGCCAAAAGAGACNCCGTCTGTACTTCCCGATCTCAACAAGACCCTTCCATGGTCTCCTTCTTCTCTAACCAACAATAAGAAGAAAAACCCACGAAACCCTAGTTCTGAAACAGAGCACACAAGCCAAAAGAGACGTGCGGTGCAAGTAACTGGTAAATCCAAGAAACCAAAGGTTACTCATCTATCATGGAAAGGGAGAGGGACGCCTGAGTCGCTTCTCAAGGTTATGAGAGCCTTGAACGTCGTGGACCAAGACCCGAGGCTGATTTTTGAGAGGGGTCTGTTTAAAACTGATGTAGACCGTCAACAAAGCCGTCTCTCAATGCCTATCTCTCAAATCATCCGTAACGACTTCTTGAACCCTGAGGAAGTTGATATCCTACAACAAGATATTGATCACGGCAGCAAGGTTGGAGTTGGTGCGTTTCTTGTGAATGAACAGGCTCAGATGTGGCGCGTGAATTTGAAGAGATGGGAGTCTCAAACTAGCTGGACTTACTCTGTCACTGGCGGATGGAATGACTTTGTCGCGGCTAACGGATTGAAAGTAGAGAGTGGCATCAGTGTTTGGACTTTCAGGTGGAATGGACTTATCTGCTTTGCTATTATTTCTCCTCCCAAAAAAGAGTAGCTTAGCTCCTTTAATTCCTCTATGAGGTTTTTTTTTGTGTTAGTTCGGGAAAGATAACTTGATTGGATCTGCTTTTAGGTTCTAGTAGCTTGTTGTAAGTGTAATTATCAAAGTTGTTGGGGGGAGTTTTATCATGATTTTGATCTTTACACTTTGTTGGGTTTGAACTTATGTCCTTTCTGATGTTTCTTTAGTATTTGCATGAAGTTAACAACATTTTGACTTGAATCTGATTTCTTATTTAATTGGTCTTATTTTAGTTCCTGCACTGATTAATATCTATGCCATAAATATTTCTCAAAGTATAAATGGTTTCCTGGGATTGATCCAGTCCTGCAAGTGTTTAGGTAAATTCTTCCAAAATGCTCATACAAAGAATATCAAATGTTCTGTTTTACAGCCTTTGCTACTCATGTTAAAAGTTAGTTTGATTCCTTTCTTGCTCTTGGATCTCACTCAAGCAAGTTAGTTTGCTGTTAGCTGTTGTGTTGCGGTATAATTTAGTCAGCAAAGCAAGCAACCGCGCAAATTCCCTAGCTTCCTCAGCTCCAAATCCACCTTTTTCAAGCAAATCAACAAAACTAACATGGAAACCTTTGAGCCAGCATAGGTGCTGAGCTATGGATTTGATATATGATCTCAAAACTTTACCATCTATTGATGTTCGGTAGTACACAATTACTCAAAGACTCGAAGAGACGTAGTACTTAATAATTTTATCATGTTATTATTACTGAATTAGTAACTTCTAAAAAATTTTGGGCATGTTAAGGAATTTCATACTAGTTCAACCAAAAATAACATCTAAAAATTAACATGTCACTGATAGATAGACTGGAAACAGAATACTAAACCGGCCGGCAAAATGAAAAGTACTTAACCGAAAAACAAAGATATTGAGTTTCATCAAGACCTCAAAAGCATTCAAAGTACTAGTGAAAAAAGAAAGGAAGTTCTCACTAAAGTTTGCCTAACCAGCTTCTGCCGCACATAATGGCATTAGCAACTTCGGCTCCCGCAGAGAGAACAGACTCAGAAGGCTCTCTTCTTTCCGAAACATATGCATCGTAGGTAGTGGCACGAGAGATTGGAATGGAGAGAATGTCACGAGCTATTCGAGACAGGATTGGGTACTTTTGACTCTCTTCTTTCCAAAATTCCAATACTTTGAAGTCTCTGTTCCACTCCACAACTGGTTCTTTGAGGTAGGCATCAAGCTCTGATTCTTGAAACTCTCTTGAAGATCCTTCAAACTTGAGAAACTCCTGGAACAAAACAAAATCCTTGTAACCATCAGGCTTGTTTTTCTCCTTTTCTTTCTCTGCTTCTCTTTCTTTTTCTTCTTCCTCATCATAATAGTCGTCTTCTTCCTCTTCTTCATCATCTTCTCCTTCTTCAGACTCAATTGGTTTGGAGAGGATATCGCATAGATGCTACGTAAATAGTCCAAAACAGTTTCAGCTTTCGAGCCTTCATCATTGACATTCTCCTTCGAGCAGTAAAACTCAAGATACTTCGTCTTGAACCGAGGGTCTAACACATAAGCAGTAGCCAAAACCAGAAACATTTTGTTCCAGTACTTATTAAACCTCTTCAGTAATTTCTGAGCTTTGTTGAGGAAGTACTCATTATCACCAGCACTCGTGAGTTCTTGTTTCAACATTAACTTCAGCTCGGCTAGAAGGTGGAAGTAGACATTAGATGTCGCATACCCTTCTTCAAAAAGCTCCTTTGCCACTTTATAGATGCAACCAGTAAGTTTGCAATAAGTTTGAATCTTGATCCATTCTTCATCAGACGGTTTGTCATAATCATCATAAATGTTATTCTTTGAGAATGCATAACATTCCAGTTGGTCGATGAACATCTCCCCCATCCAACTAACATACGCAAATCCTCAAGCAGCGAGAAGCCAAAGGCCTCATACACATCATTAACCATTATCCGGAAAAGATCAGCACAACAATAGAGCAGAAAAACCGGTGGGTTAATCGGGTTATCGGCTCTCTCTTCTATCAACTTCCAAAGAGGACTCATCGATTGTTCATTAAAATCTCCGTCGTTAGGCAGTAGAAGGGTAGAAACCTTGTTCCCAATCCCGAACTCCTGAACAGCGTTCCTAAATGGGTAAACAAGAACGTCATCCATAGGTACCTTGACGTCCTGAGGAGTGTACCGAGGATCCATTTCTTGATTTTCCAGTTAGCATCAATGAAGCATACAAAGTCGTCGTGCAAAATAGGACCTTCGATGTGATCTCTGGTCCATTCGTTCCCGAGAATCAACCATTCATAAGAAAGGGTGAGTTTCCCTTCGAAATCTTTGAGAAACTTCAAAGCCTTCTCTTTGTATTCTTCGTGTACCTTGAGAATCTCCTTCTTCATTTCAGAAGGACTAAATAGGAAATGTTTACCTCCCATCATCTCCTTATCGTCCTCCTCGAAATCAACCATAGTTTCGTCCTCAAATTCGTTCACAGGATCGTCCGACATTATTTCTATTCCTTCGTCTAAAACATGAACATTGTAAGAATATCATTATGCATTTCAGACATACTCAAACACTTGCAAACATTTCTACAAGTAACAGAGAGGTAAAGACTAGAATCAGTACATTAACGAAAGACATGAGAGTTAAATCACAAAAGGAAGGAACAATATAAACCCTAGAAATGTAAACAAAAAAAAAAACCTAGAAATTTGGGGATTACAAGTGGGGATTACAATAGCCATAAAAGTCAGACAAAAGCTCTTAATAGACACTGAAATGGAATAAAGAAAGAAGAAATTAGACCTGAATCGGAGTTGGAGCCAGAGGCCAGATCAGTTTTGTCCATAGCAATGTTGCTGTTAAGGGAAGACGACGGGAAAGGATTAGGGTTTTTTTCCGAGTTCCTATGTAGATAGATACATTTAGATTGATTTTATGATTATTTTAGTGAGAAATGACGATTTAGGCGGGAAAGGGTAACTTTGAGCTGTCCACTTACGTGTCTTATTCGCACTGGATACATTTAGATTGATTATCGAGGAGGGTGAATCTGACGGTTGCTAGTAAAAGCAGTGAATGAATGAGATTATTTCGAAATATTATGTTTTAGAAAAATGCAGAGCAGGTTTCAGGGAGGGAAAAGGAGAGAGAAATATTTAGGGTTTCTGATTTTTAGGGGGAGACGAGTGATTTAAGCGGGAACGTCAATGAAGCTATCCACGTGGCTGTTTGGTTGCTTTTTCTTAGTTTGATTGACAGTGGATGGGACGTGTTAGTAAAGCAAACAGCACGTACGCGATTATTTCGATGTTATATATGGGCCCGTTACTTGGTAAGCCTTTTCTGGAAGCAGGTGATTAAGAACAGGCCCATTTCGCCCCCAATTAGTAAAAGCCCGTTTCATGGTCTTTTTTGTTTTTGTTTTTCCTTTTGATGGCTATAAAAACATTTTGTGTAAAGAACAACACAAAGAGTTTTTACTTATTAGAGAGAACTAGGGTGCAATCCCGTGCTACGCACAGGTCGTATGCTTCGAAATAGTTGTATATAATTCTAATTCATCATAGGTCCCCAACTATTTTGGCTCCATGTGTTTAAATTTCATGAATAACATCTGCAAAACTTTTCC
The DNA here is from genome assembly GCA_900406295.1 of Aurinia saxatilis. NCBI lineage: Eukaryota > Viridiplantae > Streptophyta > Magnoliopsida > Brassicales > Brassicaceae > Aurinia > Aurinia saxatilis. The sequence continues at coordinate 9,996 of OVAP01007734.1, forward strand.
AGATATGTAACGCTTAAACTAAAAGTCACATCCAAATTTTCATATAAGTTATACAATCTCTGGAGATGGAAAATAAGAACACAAGACTGATATATAAACCTTTAGTAGAGATGAGAAAAATGTTGTGCAGGTACAAAATCAGGAAAGCCATTTGTATACCTTACCATTCGGATTGACTATCTCATCTTCACGTAGCTTACGTTTGCGACCCTTTTTCTATCAATCAAAGATTTAAATCAGATATGTTCTAGCTGTGTAAAACATTACAAAGAAACATATATTTGATCAGAATTTGATGATATCATAACCTGTACTTCCTTCTGCATTGACGTATCCATGTATATATTTTCCAAAGCTTCTGCTCTGCTCTTTCGTGCCTCGAGGTATCTATAGGATCTATTCATTTTCCTGTTAAGAAATTTAGAAGATGAGTCTTACTGTGTCATGTCAATAGAGTACTTTCAAAACATCTAATGCATTTTCATAT
>OVAP01007735.1:0-10482 GCA_900406295.1 Aurinia saxatilis
GCTTCAAAACCTCTTAATTGATCCTTTAGCTAGTTTTTACGCTGCGCCAAATTCCCAACGACAAGATAAGCATCATATTAAGTTTTTCTTATTGAGATATATGCAAACGATCTCTTTGTTTAATCTTTGGTTTAGTTGACCGTTGGTTTGAGGATGCTTAATAATCAATGACGTCTTCCTTCTCTGAGAAGAACTTTCAAAGTGATTTCGAGGTAATATGAGTTTTGAATAAGTTTATATTTTAGTGATGATTTTTGTATGATAGTCGTTAGCTTGATATGCCCATCATATTAAAATGGGGAATTACTTGATTGAGCACAACATATATTAACGAATCATCGAACTAAGAGAGTATTATTACTTAATCTGATTTCATATAATGGTCATGATAATATATTTGTTCATCTTGAGATTTTTGTCGAGATGGATGGACTTGGAGTTTCATCATCTTGAGGGTAGAATTCAAAGAATTTGTATGTAATAACCGACATATCCAGAAGATCATGTTCAGTATTGACCATAAGAGATCCATAAGCTCTTCAGAAAGATGTGTGATCACTTATACATGACATGAAACAACAGATTTGAAGTCTTAAGAATGAGCAAAAGAATAAGGTTTGATGCGAAATTAGAATTAAATCCAACTCATTATGGTCGATCCGGTGAACCATAATGTCATGTCTCATATGGTGAGAAAAGTTTGGCAAAGAAGTTGTTGCAAACAAAAATGTGGATATGGTCCAAATGAACTCATATTATTCAACTAGAAGTGGAAAAATAAAGATGGCGAAGATACCTTGATTCAGATGATACAACTCACTTGAAAGTTGATGAGTTTATTGCCTCTGAAGGAAACAAATGAATTTTAAATTTAATTATGGTTACTTTAAGAGTAGAAATTCGTTTTCATAATTTATATTACTAATATGTTTTTATGAATTTTATGAATGATTTTAGATTATTTTATGAGAAATTCACTAGAACAGGGTTAATCTTTTCAATAATTACTAGTTTGGAGTGTCTCTCATAGACTTACTAGAAGGGTGCTAATCTTTTGACAAAAGACCATTTACCCATATTAGAGAAAATAATCACAAGAATACTATTCTAATTTGAAAAGAAATTAAAAAATAAATTCTGATTAAATATTACAAATTATTAACATATATATATTCAAACATAATTCATTCAAAGTATTTCAAATTATTAATACTAGTTACTACATGAATCAAAACATTTATATATATCAAACATAAATCTTTCAAATTATTCCATATTATTAAAACTAGTTACTACATGAATCAAAACATCTATATATATCAAACATAAATCATTAAAATTATTCCAAATTATTAATACTAATTAGTAAATAAATGAAAACATATATATAGTAAGGTCCAACACGGATACCCAACGACTTAAGGTCCACCGTTACATCTTCATCAACCATTGTTTCCCTTTTCCAAGCCTTCTTTGGGACCACGTTTTTTTTTCTTCATGAGATTGAATTTTGGTTTCTCGTCTTCTTTCTCATAAAGTGTACCGTACGATCTGAAATCTTCATNTAGTAAATAAATGAAAACATATATATAGTAAGGTCCAACACGGATACCCAACGACTTAAGGTCCACCGTTACATCTTCATCAACCATTGTTTCCCTTTTCCAAGCCTTCTTTGGGACCACGTTTTTTTTTCTTCATGAGATTGAATTTTGGTTTCTCGTCTTCTTTCTCATAAAGTGTACCGTACGATCTGAAATCTTCATCACCTGAACTAGCTCCATCAGAATCATCAAAAAAATCAAACCTATCGTTCTCTGACTCCAGATCTTCAGAGCTATCTTCACTTGTATCACTTTCATCGTCTTCAAAATCTTCATGTGTGCCACGGCCCCTTTCTTGGCGTGAACGCTTCTGATTGTGATGACTTTTCTCTGTCTCGGTAAATTCCACACATAGACAAAGCTTAGCATATTTCGGTTCACCTAAAAACCCATGAAATTGTCGCTGATTTTGAACACTTGAAGGAGGAGTATCCTTTGGCAATTTCAGTAAAGTCTTCTTAGGAAACATGTAACTCAATTCCATGTCGTATCTGAGCTTATCCAAACCATAATACTCATAGACTTTGGATTTGAATTCTGTAAAATTTTCTTCCCTCTTACCTTGTATAATCTTGTTTTCCTGTCTACTGTCAACCACAAAAAACCATCGTGTGTTGTCAAAACCCCACTTCCCACAAAATAGATTAACCTCATAATCCATTATGTGAAAAACTATGATAAACTATTGATGGATAGAGAAAGAAAAAAAAAACTTATGAACCAGAGAAGTAATAGCTGCTCATGAGTTTTGGGAGATAAGTTTACTTATTTTTAGGTTAAAAATTGGCAAAAACTAAAAAAATAGGTAAAAATCCGTCTGCTTTTATGACAGATTTATCGATGCGTCATAGATTTATTTTAAAGTATACGGACGTAAATAAATCTGTAACCATTGTCCAAAAATCTGTCACAACGTCAGAGCCAAATTTTCCCAGACTTATTAGTATGCTTCAGTAACAGACTTATATATATATATATCTGTTGTCAAAGAACGCTAAAATAACAAGTCTGTCACCATGACAATTGGTAAGTCTATGGACAGATAAAATAAGTCTATCAATTAAAAGACAACTCTACCAAAATTACACAAATTTGTTGTGTCATGTCACAGATTTATAAATAAATCTATCAACTAAAAAAACTCTACCAACGTAAGCCATAAATCTGTTGAACCAAATAAATTTGTTGTGTCGTGTCATAGACTTGCAAAATTAAGTCTACGAAGGAAGATAACTCTATGATCGAATAAAAATCTGTTATCAAGGCCTTCATAGACTTATTTTCCGGAGATTAAAAATTCAAATAAATCTGTCCATGTTTAAAAAAATTTATAGTAGTTCAAACAAATCTATTATTCGTGTAACAAATCTGTGACATTTAAAAATAATGGCATTTCTGTAAATATATTTTGTCAATGGTACTATGCGTATGTGAACCTAAACTAGTAATTAAAAAAAGTTAACTACCAAACTAGTAATTAATCAACAAATTGACCCTATTCTAGTAAATCACCCTTATTTTATTGCATTCTTTTTATGTGCTTGTTATTTTAAGAATGAGATATAAATGTAACCAGAAGTTTACGAATAATGAAAGGTAAACCAAAAGTTTACATTGAAAGCTTATTAATGAAGAGAAAACTAGAAGTTTACTAAAATTTAATTGTTTGGCTTAATCAGACTGGTCATCCTGGTTTAATGATGCGGTAATATAATAAAAAGAAAAATTAATTGAGACATTTAGTGAAGAAGACTCTTCCTAGTAATTTCTTGTATGAAACTTGTTAAGAAGACAAGTTGATCATATGGCTTTCACCAACCCAATAATTTGGAAATTGTACTAGGAGATGTTTATGGGCTGATCACCCACATGTGAAATTTTAGTTACCTTGTGGTCCTAAAAGAGACATCAAGTTGATGGATGCATTGACTCGATGGTCACATATAGTTGATAGACACATCTACTAGATTCCACATTTATCCTTGACATCAAACCAAAAAGTGGATTTTATTAAATTTCTTTTAAAGGAATTTCAGTTTGATAATGATGTTGAATTAACGTCTCAAGTGTTAAACATCCGGAAGCTTATGTATAAACACAAAATGTTTAAGTGATTCGCATCAAAGCCACTGAGAAAATAACTGTCCCCCATATTATTGGCTTAGGGTCAAACCAGACAGTTTCCATCTGAAAAATCTTTGAATATGCAAAGTACTCCACCACAATGCTATAAGATGGGTATTTAAAGGAGGATAAGAATATATGCTGGATATGAAAGATAATCAAGTATTAGAGCCATCCACGAGGGATTTATATAAGGCTCAATGTAGACTCATTTTAGTGAGTCAGTTTATCCAACATCTGGGGGAGAAAATAAACAGCTGGAGAAAGAAATTAGTTATAGCGAATTATCAGTGATCCTCGGATTAGGGAATATGAACACTAGAAGTCCAAAAGATAATTCAGAGAACATAATAACAAATGCCAGACGCTTTTGCTGACCCAATTAGAGTGACAAAGTCACATATACCAGTTGTAATGCTCCAATTAAAATTGATGTCCCGGAAGGAAAATATTAAACTGCTAGTAAGTCTAAAGATTGCATGAAGTGTGATAGACCAATTGGTTCCATATATTAAATCCTCGGAAAATAAAGGGAGCATAATTAAATTGACCAGACCGAGGAAAGAAATATTATAAGGGGTCTCCAGAAGAGACGTAAACATGACATAGAAAGAAATCTAGGTAGCTGAGAAAGAAAAGATCTAGCTAGTTATGTCATGTCTGGAATGATGGAACCGAAAAGCAAATCGACGTTGTAATATTTTGCATGTTGTAGCAGTGAATATTAAGGAAAATAAAGGGGATCATGAAAGAAAATATGTTGAAAAGTGTACACAAAATTTTGATTGGCCAAAATGGAAAGAAGGAAACAGAGCCAAAAGTGAAAAGAGGAAATAGAAATACATATGATAATCTCTAGTTGATATGTCTTTTGACCAGTAGTTCATACACTATAAGTGTAAAATGGGTGGAATATATAATGAAATGGGTAAAATTGTAAGATATAAACACATTTGGTGTTATGTTGAAAAGATCATAGGAGGCTTTTTCATGTGAATGCTCATGACATACATCTGGTCTTGAAGTACCATACTTAAACAAATATGAAAGCAATTAATGATTTCTTTCATGATTAAAAGATGTAATTTTATATGACAAGAAGGAAAATCAAGTTGGTAATTTTAAGAGATTATATGCAAAAGAACTTGAAGTTCAAATGTCATAAAAGATCTTTTGTGCAAAAGGGATTGTAATGACTTCTTCAGTCCACGGGGAGATCATATGACAATCATTTGTTCATTAGGACTCTGCTTATATTAATCTCAGTGGTATATATATGTTTGAAATGCATCTCTTGAAGAAGATTCTTTCGAAGGGGGGAAATATATATATGATGAGCATGGTTGTACTCTTTTTCCTTATCATGGTTTTTATCTCATGGGGTCTTTCAATGACAAGGTTTTAACGAGGCAACAAAACATGAAAGTGATAAACACCTAAGGAGAATGATATCGTTACAAATGACATCAAGGTCCATCAAGTCCCCAAAGTGTTGATGATGAATATATGAGATCGAGAGAAGAAGATTAGTGGTGCTACAAATGCGTTTCAAGTGAAGATTAGAAGACTTACTTACCAAGACGCTTCCAGATACTACTTTCAAGAAATTACCTCATCATACTGGACTACGCCGTCTCAAATATTTGAAGTCATGTACTCATGAGGGGGAGTAAAAACGAATATCTGAAGTCATATACTTATGAGTGGGAGCATAGGCCCGCTGCACTCTTTTCCCCTTAACCATGGCTTTTTGCACTAGGTTTTTCTTGGTAAGGTTTTTAATAAGGCAGCATCTTACACGCACGCATTAAATATTAATGTTATGTAATAATAGTCATCCAAGGGGAATGTTATGAACTCATTTATGTATGCCCAATAGAGGGCATATTAGCCTAAGCCCATTTGGGAATTGAACCGAAACTCTAATCATGTAACCTATATAAGCTTACCTCTCTTATGGAATAAACACCACTAATATTATTCACAACATACAAATGATTTTCAAAGGTTTAGAATTTAGGGAGAATTGTAAAACTACCATTTTGGTGATAACAATGTTCAAAACTACCATCACATGCTGCCAATTTTCAGTTATACCAATAAAGGACAAAAATTACCTCCCTTCCAAAATATATTCTCTACGATTTTATCCTTCCTCATTCTCTCTGCAATTTGCGATTCTCCTCTTTTATATGTGACACTCCTCTTCTTCTTCGTTTTCTCCTGCTCTGTCAAATTCTTCTTCATAATTGTCAGAGGTATGTATCAAGATTGTCTATTTCTTTTTAGTTTCCCCAAATTGAATCCTAAATTTTCCCCAAATTGAATCCTCAAATTTCTCCAATTGAATTTCAGGGTTTAGAAGACTCTTAATCTGTATATTCCTTGAGATTTAGTTGAAGAGGAAGATACTTGTAGGTTTTAGGGATTCTAATGTTTTCTGGATAAGAGGACTAATCAATGTAGGAATGCGTTCATGATGCGTTGTTGTTGATTACGTAAACTGCTTTATAAAATTTTATAAACTGTTTTATAAATTTTATAAACCTGTAATATTTGTAGGCTTTAGGAATTCTAATGTTTCTGGATTAAGAGGACTAATCAATATAGGAATGTGTTCTAGATACATTATTGTTGATTACACAAACTGCTTTATAAAAATTTATAAACTGCTTTATGAAATTTATAAACCTATAACCTTTGCTAATTGTCTTTCTACGTATGTTCTTAACTTGTAGATTTTATAAACTTATAATCTTTGTTAATTATCTTTCATTTGTAGGAGTTTTGTACATATAAGTGTAACCTTTAGTGTAAAAATTTGAGTTTATAGATTTATAAGGATTTATAACCCTTTGTAAATTGTAAATATGAAAATCCAAGTTTATAGTTTCATAGGTTTTGTTAAAATCTGCAGGTTTTGTCAACTCAACGAGTATGTTTGTATCACGTTAAGGAGGTTAAAGATTTTGGTATTTACACTTTGAAGATGATTGAGTGCTTATAATATGTCTGAACAAGATTTAAGTAGCCAAGGAATAGCTTTTTGTGAAATTAATATTCAAGGAATGAAAAGGCAGTTGCAGCTCATATATTTTGAGTTTGGAATTAGGAGTTTTCTTTTGGTTTCTTATTGAATCTGTTTTTTCATGTAGTAAAAAAATATCATTTATTATGTTGTTTGTATGCCATGTTTATTACTTTTTCATTGTGTGACTATGGGATAACAACCTTTGCCAAAATTCATCTTAAGTTTTGTTTGGTTGGTGTATGTGATCTATTTTATGAAGCAGTTTATAAAACCTTATAAAAATGCATACATAAATTCTTTAAAAAAAATAATTAATGTCTCTTTATAAGTTAGGTTATAAAATTCTATAAACCATTAGAGTATCTTGGATTAAGTGTTGGACGTGATCGATCGGGTCGATATGTCAAGAGATTATTAACCATTGTTGAAATAAGGTAGTTTGAGCTTCAGATGAAGTGGTGTTTTATACTGTTTCTGATTCGTACATGTGTTTTTTTTTATGTATATAAGAGCATAAAAGAGGGATGTGAAAGAAGTTGTAATATTACATCACGTTGTTAGATCACTTGCAATATTTTAGCATAGCTATAAATTTTCGAAAATGGTATGTTACATTTCTTATATAGTATAAAAAATTATTTTAATGAGATTAAAGTAAAAAAAAAAAAACAAACAAAGTATCATAATAGTAAACTGCAAGAAGAATGAAGACTGAACCTTTATTTCAACAATAAAGCAAAATAACCAAAAATTTGAGTAAGAATGAATGGATCTGTACATCATCATCTTGCAGCTCTCAAGGAAATTGAACCCAAGGAAACTATAAATAAGGAATTCGGTTTTATAACATGAATTTGAAACCATAACATGAATTTCATGGAGAGGTAAATCTATGGAATACTCCCTATATAAAACATGAAATTTAAGATTTGACTTATTTATAAGAAAATTTGTAAACAGCTCTAACTTATAAAACCTTAGAAAAGTAAATAAATCTCTAACATACATCATCAACAAAAGGTGGAGGATGAGCAAAACTTGAACTTGGAGGAGCAAAAATTGGAAAAGTAACTCCTCTCTATAACACATTTTTTTAGAACAACACCGTAAATATAGTTTTATAAGGAAGCTTATAAGCCCTTATAAATATATAAAGTGTCTTTGAAATTACCTTCATTGCACCACTTTCCACTTCCGAACCCTCATATTCATTGTTGGTTACCCTCTGCACCAAAACAAACATAAGAAACAAAAAATGATTTTGCTTACATTGTATATGTGTTAGTACAAGTCTTCAAACATTGTCATATTCTAAAGTCATATCATAAGTTCATTAAGATCTAAAACATACCTCTTGAACATAAGGTAGAGAATGAGGATGAGTTTGATGGGGAGTAGCAAAACATGGAAAACTAATTCCTCTCTGAAACAAATTCAAAATTTTTAAAAACCCATAATACATCTTATAAACACTTATAAATATTTAAGAGGTATATTCAATGTTGTTGGTTATCTATGAAACCAAATAAACATAAGAACACATGAGAAGCAAAGTTATGAACTCTTATAAGTCATGTTATAAATTCTTAGTATCTCATTAACACGCCTAAGAGGAGCAATAGACTAAGAAGGACCCATAATACTCTCATCATTGTGGGTTTGTTTAGTTTGTGTCACCGTCACAAACAACTTAGCAATGTTGTCTTCACCTGGTTGAAACTTCTTCAAAAAGGATTTCACTTGACGATCATTCCTGATATAAATAGGAGGAAGGTGTTTGCTAGGTGACCTATAAATGATCCTTATGGTATTCAGACAAGGATCTATTTCAAAATCTTCAAAAACTACCTCAAATCTTTAAATAGACTAAGAAGGACCCATAATACTCTCATCATCGTGGGTTTGTTTAGTTTGTGTCACCGTCACAAACAACTTAACAATGTTGTCTTCACCTGGTTGAAACTTCTTCAAAAAGGATTTCACTTGACGATCATCCCTGATATAAATAAGAGGAAAGTGTTTGCTAGGTGACCCATAAATGATCCTTATGGTATTCACACAAGGATCAATTTCAAAATCTTCAAAAACTACCACAAATCAACTCCTGGTAGTTGATATCTTCATTGATGAAGCTAATGGAAGCTCCCTTGTCACCATCAATAATAAAATTCCAATGTGAATTTGTTAAAATCCACTCTCCACATAAACTATAAAGCTCGAGCATTACAACCTGATACAAACATAAATGATTTATAAAGCATTGCTAACATGATACTAGAAAACATGATTTATAAAAGCAAATGCAACTAATACAACTACAAAAAATCTGACAAACTAAAGATGTTGGCAAAAATGTTACACTAGGACTCTTATAAAGATTTAGAAGAACTCTTTAAAATACTTAGACTCATATGCAAACACAGTAACATACCAATGTATTCTAGTATCAAATATGTTGTCATCTTAAAAACAATCTACTATGGATTATAAATATTAGAAGGACTCCTATAAAGCTTATAAATATTTAGAAATTCTCTGAAAATACAGTAATGTAAGTTTTATAAAACGCAGTAACATATCAATATCAATGTCTTCTCATATCAAATTTGTTATCATCTTGCAATTCAAATTTGTTGTCATCTTGTAATTACCAGACTATGTTACCATAACACATTAGACACTATGTAATAAAGCTTAAAACTGATTATAAATATTTAGAAGGAGTCTTATAAAGTTTATAAATATTTAGAAGTTCTCTGAAAACACAGTAACGCATTAAATTTGTTGTCATCTTGCAATTATGGCTAAAGACTATCCAAATACGTTATGTTATAAAGCTTAAAACACACCAATAGAAGAGTCCATGAGAAAAATTTGGAAACTCGCCTCTTGCTCTGATAAATTAAAATTAGGTTGAAGAGATTGTATTGTTCTCTTGGAATCTTCTTTATCTTCTCTAATTCCAGGCTATCCAAATCGCCTTTGACAATAGTCTTATCCTCACATCGCCGTCGTGAAATCACCTCCATGCCTCGCGCCGTGAAAATCGTCTTCCTCCTTTATCTGAAATCAACGTGAATTTTAATTTGGGAAGAAATGAGAAAATTAAATAAAAAAGGTAAAATAGTCAAACTTATGCAAAAACAAAATGGTATTTTTGCAAAAAAAATTGAAAATGGTATTGTTAAAAACTCTTTCTTTGAAAGTGATATTTTCATAGATTTCCTTAGAATTTATTTATTCTTGTTTGGGTTAATTATTTTATATTTAAGATTTAGTTTTGAAGGATTAGAGTTTAGTTTTGAATGTTTAAAAATTAATTCAAATTAAAGGGTATTTTGGAACATTAAAACTTTTTATGATATTTTCAGAAAATACAATTTTTAATGATATTTTTAGAACTAACACTTCGAATTATGGTATTTTGGAGATTATCCTTTTTTGTTTTTACTAAAATAACATTTTTCTCAATAATGTGAATTACACACCATTAATTTTAGGGAAAAAACCCAAAAAATACACCAACTCAACAAAATTTGCCAATTAAATACACGAACTTTTTTTGTTGCCATATTAATACACGAACTGAAATTGTTTTCCGGATTAATACACAAACTCATTAATTTTGTACATTTTCATACACAAANCATAAATATTTAAAAATACAAAAAATATCAAATAAATTTTAAAATATTTTATAAACTTTTATAGGATTTTAGGGTT
>OVAP01007736.1:0-10482 GCA_900406295.1 Aurinia saxatilis
GCCCTCAAATTAGACATAAGCAAAGCGTTTGATAGAATTGAATGGAGCTATATAGAAGCTGTTTTAAAACAACTTGGCTTTGCAGATCAGTGGTGTTCTTGGATAATGGTGTGCATAACAACTGTTACCTATTCTGTACTGGTGAATGGAGCTCCCACAGGTCTAATCTACCCCCAGCGAGGCATCAGACAAGGTGATCCAATCTCACCTTATCTATATATATTATGTACTGAGGGTTTATCTGCGTTGATTCAGGACAGGGTTCATAGAGGGTTAATTCATGGCTACAAACCCTGTCACAATGGACCATCAATATCGCATCTGCTCTTTGCAGATGACTCTTTGCTCTTCTGTAAGGCAGAACCTGAAGAATGCCAATAGGTGATTCAGTTTCTGAGCACATATGAGTCAGTTTCAGGACAGCAGATCAACTTTCAGAAATCAGCCATAACTTTTGGTAAAAGAATACACAATGATCTCAAATTGCTCCTAGGGACGATGATGAGAATAAACAATTTAGGTGGATTTGGGAAATATCTAGGGCTGCCAGAATCAATAGGAAGGAATACAACTCATGTTTTCAGTTATGTAAAGAATAGAGTTGAAGCTAAAATTGATAGCTGGTATTCAAAGTTGTTATCTGCTGCAGGAAAGGAGACACTGCTCAAGTCAGTGGCCACGGCAATTCCAGGCTATTGCATGTCCTGTTTCTTATTGCCGCAGAAAATAATTGACCAAATGGCAGCAGCCATGAGAAGCTACTGGTGGTCCAAGGGACAGGATAAAGGTAAAAAACACATTAATTGGATTTCGTGGCAAAAGATCACAAACTCTAAACAATATGGTGGTCTTGGTATCAGAGAGTTTAAAGCTTTTAATGTTGCAATGTTAGCTAAGCAAAGTTGGAGGCTAATACAACAACCAGAATCCCTGCTTGCAAGAGTGTACAAATCCAAGTATTACCCAACTCGAAGTCTCCTACAAGCACAGCCAAAGAGAAGAATGAGTCATGCGTGGAGGAGCATAATTCAAGGTAATAGTTTACTGCAGGCAGGGATAAAATGGAATGTAGGTAATGGGGAAACAATTGATGTATGGACAGATAAATGGATGCCTACTAATCCATCTAGGTCACCTCAGAGAACTAACTTTTCTGCAATATATGATAATCTGAAGGTGAAGGATCTCTTATATCCAGGTATTCATATCTGGAATGAAGACATGCTCAGTACAGTCATGGTACCATAGGATGTGGAGTTAGTAAAAAGCATTAGGCCTTCTGTGTCAGAGGCAAAAGACTCTATGGTATGGTTGCACAGCAAAGGAGGAGGTTATACAGTGAAATCAGGTTACCACTTAATTCACAACACCTCCATCAGTTCCATTAATCATAATAATATAAATGATCATCAGGTGCAAATCAGTCAAATGGCCTCAAGCATTTGGAAATGGAATACCATACCAAAAATTAAGTTATTCTGGTGGAAATGTATTCACAATGCTCTATCGGTTGCAGATAATTTGAGAAGAAGAAGACTGCAAGTAGACACAGCTTGTCATCTATGTGGAGAGAAAGAAGAGACAGTTAACCATATAATGTTTCAATGTAAGGTGGCAAAGGAAGTATGGGAGCTAGCCACAGGGAGCAAAATTAAAGGTGCTATTTTAAACCAGAACTCATTACTTCATAATATGCAATACATAAATGAATGGGTTCATAAACTAAAAGACGAAGGTGAAGTCATTCCAATAGTAGGGTGGCGAATCTGGAAAGCAAGAAATGAACTCATTTTCAGAAACAAAAGATGGGCTATACCAAGTATAGTTCATAAATCGCAGATGGATCTTCAGTTATGGAAGCAAGCCACTTTGCTAGAAATATCAGAAAATGATCAGAGAAAACAGAATACTTTGGGAGAATGCTTAAGTGCGCAAAACACACCTGCATCTTTTGATGATTTAATCTCTGAAAATGTTGATTATGTCTGCTTTGCAGATGGATCCTGGTGTAATGAGAAAGAAAATGCAGGCATAGGTTGGTGTTTACAAGACAAAAGAGGAAGACTTATTATGCAAGGCTCGGCAGTAATTCCACCACTGCATACGCCATTGCAAGCAGAGGCAGAAGCACTTAAAATGGCCGTAGCAGAAGTTAACAAGCTATGCTTCAAAAATGTTATATTCTGTGGAGATACAGGTGACCTTTACGTACCCTTGCAGCAGAGACACCTCATGAATGAGAGTCACGGATTTATTCATCCCATAATAGGTACGATGCTCCAAGACATAAGATTTCTCAGTTCACCATTGAAAAATGTCAGCTTCCGAAAGATTCCTAGAACTTTAAATACTTATGCTGATAATATTGCAAAAATAGCAAGAAGCACAAATCAAGCTTATGTAATCCAATGGTTGTAAACTCTAAAATGAATGAATGGAAAATACCAGTTGACAAAAAAAAAAAGACAAAAAAATGACAATTCTCATAAAAACCCCTAATACTAGTTCTGCCATTAACAAAATATATAACAAAATCAGCATATGTTTTTACTAAATGTTAGGTTTGCTTCCAGATGGGCAAATCCTCATAAATATTTACTTAATAAATTCAATAAACAAAACAATAGATTTTTCAACATTTGAGTATGGTGTGTATATATATATATATATATATTTTGTCATCAAACTTTTTTTGTGCGTGGTAATATTGTTTTTAGTTGCAATATATATATGATAAAGATTTGTTTGGATGGTGACACATGAATGATGATGATATCAACACAAAAAGCAGGCGGTCTCGGGTGGGGGGCAAATATCTAAATGAGAAAATTATAGACGACTCATTTTCTCCAACCCATAAATCATAATCAATCTCAGGAATCTGTAATTTAGAAATAATTAACACAAAAATTGATGAAAAATATGAGAGAGCACGTCAGCGTTTGGTAACCACTTTGATTTGTCCATCTCCGTCTTTTAGTCTGTCAAACGCTTTTCTAATTTGTCCCTTCCCAAATATTCTTCTCCAATCTCCACTCACCCCCATGGCTACGCTCATCCTCCTCTCTAACTCTTTTTCACTTTACTACTATGGTGTTGGTCTCTGCTAATTTCAAAACTTTTTCATTTAATTTTGATTTGGTCTACACTCCACTTTCCTCTTTCGCCACTTTACTATTGACTGACCTACCATAGTGATAGTCCAAGAGAGAGAGAGCTTGATATCTTTCCCTTAATAAATTTCCTCCGGGTTTTGCGTTTGGGCGAGTATAATTTCCTGGGCGGCTTCCTTTGTTACAAGTTAGGGTTTTTTGGTATCGATTTTGTGAGGATCAAAATGGTGAGGAAACACGGCTGGCAACTCCCTGCTCACAAATTTCAGGTCTAATTTTGCAACCTTTCTGATTAGATTGCTTCTCTCATTTTGTGCTTATCACTTATCATTACAGGTGGTTGCTATCACGGTCTTCTGCTTGCTCAGCGTCGCTTATTACGCGTTTTTTGCCCCTTTTGTTAGAGGACGCATCTGGGAGTACATTCTCGTCGCTCTTTACTCCCCTGTGGTACCAATTTGATTGAGATCGTCTCATAAATCTCACGACTTTTATGGAAAATTTACATTTTGCTTGTCTCATGTGTTTTTGCAGGCTCTCATTGTTTTCCTTCTTTATGTTCGCTGTACCGCAATCAATCCCGCAGATCCTGGAATCATGTCGAAATTCGAAAGAGGTGGTGACATACCTGCCAAAGATAATATCTCAAGGAAATTTGATGACACGGGCAGCCACCTGCAGTCTTCTCCTTCAGTTGCCTCCAGGACTTCTACCTTACCACCAAACTCTAGCGTCAAAGGTTCTGTCGAAGATGCTCAAAGACCGGAACCTGTTCACAGAAAACTTAGCTATAATCCTTTGGCAATCTTCTGTGGCGTTTTTGTTTATGAAGATTGTCGCCGCAAAGAAGAGACCGATGACCACCAGGGGGACAGGGAAGAAGCTCTGTTTTGTACCTTGTGCAATGCTGAGGTATTCTGCTACTATTTCATCTTTTTGTCTATATTTCATCTGCATATGTATCTTCTTTGATATTTAATTATGATTTGTGAATAAAAACCAACCAACTAGTCCTTTGTTGATTATACACTATATTTAGCTTAGAAATGTTGAAGAAAGAATATCAAAGATGCACCTTAATTCCTTTTCTTTGACAGGTTCGTAAGTTCAGCAAGCATTGTCGAAGTTGCGACAAATGTGTAGATTGCTTCGATCATCATTGTCGGGTAAATTTCCGTACCATTGCAACAATTGGCTGTTTCTTGGAGCTGTTTGACTAGAGTTTTATGGATGTGATCAATTGACACAGCTGTCTTTTAATGCTACAGTGGCTTAACAATTGTGTCGGCCGCAAGAACTACATGACTTTTATATCTCTGATGGCTGTCAGTCTTCTCTGGGTACGTATATGCTCCGGATATAATTGTTCTTAAACTCACTGTTTGCGTAACCAGTAATCAAGATATCTTTCTTTTCCTCAGCTCCTTATCGAAGCAGCAGTTGGAATTGCAGTTATAGTACGTGTATTTGTCAATAAGAAGGACATGGAAACCGAAATCGTCAATAGACTCGGAAATGGATTTTCTCGGGCACCATTTGCTACAGTTGTTGTATGTATTCGTACCCTAATGTAGTTGCAATAGGTGAGCCTCTCTTATTGATGTTCCCGACGTTTTCTTTCAATTTATGCAGGGTCTCTGCACTGCTGTTTCCATTTTGGCATTGTTTCCACTGGGTGAACTTTTCTTTTTTCATATGCTCCTCATTAAAAAGGTGAGTACGGAAGAAGTCAACCTTGTTTTTAGTTGTTTGTAATCTATTCTCTTTACTAGTGCGAATCTCACTAAGGCCTTTAAATACATTCATTGTTAGACGATTACATAGTTCTCAGAAAAATTGTGTAGCACATGAAAACGCATGCTCTTCGTAGCTGTGACCTGTGAAGAATTGTTTTGTTTTGCCTTGACAATATTCTTTTCCCTTTATGATTAAGACAATATGATCCATTCCCTATCCCGTCTCATCTCTTGGTTATGGTATATAATTTATGCCCTTTACTTTGTTATAACTGCGGGGATTCATGTGCTAAGGACTCAATTTCTCTGTTTAATGTCAATAGGGGATTACAACTTATGAGTATGTTGTGGCAATGAGAGCAATGAGTGAGGCTCCAGCTGGAGCTTCGGTTGATGAGGAAATGCCTAACATGCTGTATTCTCCCTCTGGATCTGCCACGACCGGCTTTAGTGGTGGAAGCTCCCTCGGTCTACCATACAAAGGAGCCTGGTGCACTCCTCCTAGAGTGTTTGTTGATTATCAGGTGTCATTTGCGTATCCAAGGACCCTACATACATCAATTTACATATAGCTTCCACTGATTTTGTAATTAGTTATTGATATGTCGGTTTGATACGTGTTATCTGTTGTTATAGGATGAAGTTATTCCTCATTTGGACCCTGGAATGGTTCCGTCGACCGTAGATCCAGATGCAGCTGAATCAGCCGAGAGGGGCAACAAGGTTCCAAAGAGACCTGTCAAAATTAGTGCTTGGAAATTAGCAAAGTTGAATTCAAATGAAGCTACAAGGGCAGCAGCTAGAGCCAGAGCATCATCATCTGTGTTACGACCAATAGAAAACCGTCATGCACAAGATGATGAACTTAGTTCCAGTGGCACCATCAGTGTCATCAGTAGTGCAAGCACAGATGCAAATGGGGCTGTGTTGAGTAAAGAGACAAGAAACAATGATCCAAGTATGTCTCTTTCTAGAAACTCTCTCGCTCCAAGCCAAGGTAGCCGGGACGAGTACGAGACAGGGACCCAGAGTATGAGCAGTTTTAGCAGTCCAAGTCATGCTCATGAGGCCGTCACTCTTAGTCCTCTCCCTCAATATCACACTGCTGGCCACCGCTTCGCTGCAGCGACCTCGTCGAGTTCTTCTCGGCCACCTCTTAATCCAGCAGCCAATCACTCAACCTTTGATGAAAAAATAATGCAGAAAGGAAACAATGCTGATTCATTGCTTCTGTCTGCTCCTGCAACTTCTCTTCTGAGAGATGTGAGAAGAACATCAGTTGTTTGGGACCAAGAAGCAGGTAGATACGTATCAATACCTGTAACAACATCTGAAGCAAGAACCAGATTTTCCTCACAGAACCAGCCACTTCCTAGCTCACACATGGGTAACACTCAGAATCTTAGACCCGTTGTTCTTCCGCCTCAAGATTCTTCATCTAGAAAGGCTCCTAATCCTCTGCAGCAAGGGGAGAGACTGACGTATACAGGTGACTCTATCTTCTTTGGAGGTCCGCTTGTAAATATCCCGAATAGAGATACCCTAAGAAACGAAGGGGACTCGGGAAGAGAGGGACAAGACAGAATGGCATTGGCCTTGCCTCGGGAAGCTAGATTTAAAAGAGACACAACCTCAAACCAGCTTCCAGTGTTTGCTCCTGTGGGTACCCGCAAGTAAAAACATCACACTATAGGACTTTGATCACCAATCAGAGACCGACAGGAGAATAACAGGTAACCGCTTGAGGGTCAAATCGTCGCAGGAAATTCTCCGGGTTTGATACGATATTTTTGAATCTCTGGGATCTGTGGTGGAGAGGTTTGCGAATGAGTTGAAATGAGGTATTAAGTAGAATGCTTTGTGATAGTTTCTTCCACGGATTTGATCTTCTTAAATATTCGCCTCATGTAGCTAGATATGACTTTATAATTCACCTTGAAGAACCAATTTGTTGTAGGACTCATGAATTTGACATTGCTTATGATCTCGACTTTAGAGAGTTGCAAAGTAAACACCCTTGATAGTTGATACAGCTATAATGTGACCCAAACATTGCAAATTTGTGAAATATCTGTTGGAACTCGTTTTTCTGGTGAAGTTTCCTGTGGAGACGTTCATTGGAATGACAGGATAGTCAAAATCGCAGTTAATTTAAGTGAGAAATCTCTATTATATAAAAGTTATTGTTTGGGTTTCTCAACCTGTCCACGAGAGCTTTTTTATGCACCAGAAAAAAGCCAATTAAATCATTGTCCTTCAAAGTTACATGTTAAACCCATTTACAAACAAATGAGATTAAGCCCAATAAAACACACACACACGATACACTAAGCCATCAAAGTTACATGTTAAACCCATTTAATAAACGTAACCTAATTAAAAGTGTAGAAAAACACAGAATTTGTGTTTTGAAGAGATTGAACTTTGTAATATTATTCAACTTAACGTTCTGTTTACAATGAAGTTCCTTTATATACTACTTTTGTTGATAAAACACTAATTGTAACTTTAGCACTCAACCGTAGATGATAGAATCTTGAATCGATTAGCTGGCTTCATCTTGTGACTTGTACCTTCATTCTTCAGGCGGTCACTCGCACAGCTACTTCTCTTTTGCTGTTTTGTTGGTATCTGAGGAAGTTTCTCTGCATCTTCCTCTGGTTTTGACCGTGGGAACTCATTAAGGCTGAGACACTTTGATTGATCCAGAGTGTTTTTTGTTTCTGAGATCCTCTGATTGAACTAGCGTGTTTTTGTTTCTGAAACCATCTGATTGAGCTAGCGTGTTCCTGTTTCTGAGACCCTCTAATTGAGTCAGTGTGTTTCTTATACTTAAGCAAAAATTCTCATTTTGCTTAAGCTCTCTTACACCCCTGCAAACTTTGTGTGGGTGGTAAGACCACACCTAGTTTGGTCCGCAACTCAGTGAAAAACTTATGTGGCAGAGGCTTGGTGAAGATATCAGCTAGTTGAGAGGATGTTGGAATGTGCTTCACTATCAGTGAGCCCAAGGCAACCTTTTCCCTCACATAGTGATAATCTACTTCAATGTGTCTTTATCTCTTATGGAGTCCATGATTTGCTGTTCATTAGATAGAGGAGAGGTTGTCACCATATAGCACTGGAGTGACAGGAAGTGAGACTCCAATATCCTTTAGCAACGCACAAATCCATGAGACTTCAGCTGCAGCTTCAGCCAAAGATCTATATTCTGCTTCAGTAGAGCTTCTAGACACTGTTGGTTGTTTCTTAGCAGACCATGACATGATGTTTTTACCAAGAAAGGTACAGAATCCTCCTGTAGAACGTCTTGTGGATGTGCAACCAGCATAGTCACTATCACTGTAAGCTGCTAGTGTAAAAACTGATTTCTTAGAGATTAGTACACCAAGATGAGTTGTTCTTTTTACATACCTCAAAATTCTTTTCAGGAGGTTGAATTCTGACAAGGAGGGAGTGTGCATCTTCTGGCACACAAAAGTCACTGCAAACTGCAAGTCTGGTCTGGTAAGAGTGAGATACTGCATCTTTCCAGCAAGACTCCTGAAATAAGTTGGATCATCGAAGCTTACTTCCTGATCAGGTACTATGTCAAGTTGCACTGGTAAAGGTGTAGCAACAGATGTGCAGTCGGCCATTCCAACAACAGCAAGCAGATCTTCAACATATCGTTGTTGAGACAAGAACAAGCCATCTTCACAGTCTTGAACTTGAATGCCAAGAAAATATTTCAGCTTCCCCATATCTTTCATCCTGAAATGCTTGTTTAACTCGGCTAACAGGTGAGTGAGGAGCTCAGAGTTGTTCCCTGTGAGAACAATATCATCAACATACAAAAGCAGGAAAGCCACAGTGCCATCTTTTCCATAAACAAAGAGAGACGGATCAGCTTTGCTGCACACAAAGCCATATTCCATAAGAAATGTACTAAATTTGTCAAACCAAGCTCGTGGAGCCTGTTTCAGCCCATAGAGTGACTTGTGAAGCAGACAAACATGATCTGGCTTTGCAGGACTAATAAATTCAGCAGGTTGTTTCATGTAGACAGTTTCATTTAGGTCACCATGAAGGAATGCATTCTTGACATCAAGTTGCTTCAGTGGCCAATTATGCACAGTTGCAGCATGTAGAATCATTATGACTGTTGCAGTTCGAACCACTGGGCTGTAGGTTTCAAGGTAATCGATCCCTTCTTCTTGATCAAATCCTTGAGCTACTAAGCGAGCTTTAAGTTTGTCTAGAGAGCCATTTGCATTGAATTTTGCTCTGAAAATCCATTTACAGCCTAAAACATGCATACCTGGTTTTTGGGGAACCAATGACCATGAGTTTGTTTCCTTGCAGGTACCATACTCTTCTTCCATAGCATTGTTCCAGCTTGGATGTTTTAGAGCAGCTGTGACAGTCTTTGGCTCATGTATAGCTATTTTCTCAGTTAGTAGCACATATCTAGGATTTGGTTTAACTATTACTGCTTTTCTTCTTGTGATCATAGGGTGTTGGGAGCTTGATGGATCCAATAGTCTGGAGATGCCTGTCTTGCAAGGAGATGAGTGTGAGTTGTTGCCTATAGTAACATGATCAGAGCCTGACGTACACCCAGAACTCACATCATCTTCAGCCGTAGGCACCTCCCTGACTGAACTAGTTTCTGTTTCAGAGAGTGATGAAGTGACAGCAAGAACATTTTCTTCGTCATTGAGATGTGATTGATGAACAGATGGATTGACAATTGGGAAGGTAGCATAAGTGTTATCAACCTCATCTGATGTAGTTGTAGCAGAGGATGAATATTGTTGTGGGAAGCCTTGTCTCCAAGCTGAGATTAATGGTGAAGTTGGAGCAGGTTGTAGATGAAAGTATGTATTTGAGAAAGGGTATATGGTCTCAGCAAAGAGCACATGTCTGCTGATGTAGACTCTTCCAGTAGGAGGATACAAACACCTATACCCTTTATACTTTTCATTATACCCCATAAAGACACACTTGAGAGACTTCGGATCAAATTTGTTCTGTGCATAATCTCTGAGAGTTGGAAAGCAAACACAACCAAAGACTCTGAGAGAGGTGTAATCATGTACCTTATGATGCAGTTTCTGATATGGACTGATGTCTCCTTCCATTGATGTTGTTGGAAGCAGATTGATCAAGAAATTTGTTGTGAAGAAGGCTTCCACCCAATACTGATGAGGCATTTTTCTTTCAAACAGCATTGACATTCCTAGTTATGTAAGATGGCGATGCTTTCTCTCAGCTAGACCATTTTGTTGTGGTGTGTGTGGACATGAAATACTTTGCTTAATGCCACATGGCATTAAGTGTTGTAGAAAGGTGTGTGATATAAACTATCCACCACCATCACACTGAAAGGTTTGTATCTTGCAGCCAAATTGATTCTCAACAAGCCTTTGAAATTGCAAAAAGATATCAAGGAAATCTGATTTGTTCTTCAAAGGATAGAACCAACAAAAGCGAGACCACTGGTCTATGAAGATTACATAATGTCTAAACTCTTGTCCTGAAACTATAGGTGAGGGACCCCACAGATCACAATGGATTCTTTCCACGGGTTTAGAGGAAATAGAACTAGAAAGTTGAAATGGAAGATGACTGCTTTTCCCAAGACTGCATGA
>OVAP01007737.1:0-10480 GCA_900406295.1 Aurinia saxatilis
ATCACCAAATGATAACAACGATTTAATAGTTTGGACACCGTTGGAGATAAACAAAAGGTCAAAAAAATCATTAACCTCGTGGGTTAATACACACAATAATGGAGTATTTTTTCGAAATCACCAAATCATATCAACGATTTAAAAATTTGGACACCATTAGGGATAATAAAAAAATCATAAAAATTCATCAACTTGGTGTGTTAAAACACATGATAATGGAGTGTTATTCCAGAATCACCAAATGATATCAATGCTTTAATAATTTGGACACCATTAGAGATACAAAACCAATCGTAAAAAAATCATCAATCTCGTGGGTTAATACATACGATAATAGCGTATTTTCCCAAAATCATCTTATTATACCAACGACTTAGTAGTTTGGACACCGTTAGAGATTAAAAAAATCATTAAAAAATCATCAATCGTGGTTTAATACACACGACAATGGCCTATTTTTCCGATATCACCAAATTATATCAACGATTTAATAACATGGACACCATTTGAGATTAATAAAAATCGTAAAAAATTCATCAATCTCATGGGTTAATACATACGATAATAGAGTATTTTCCCAAAATCAACATATAGTATCAACGATTCAATAGTTTGCACACCGATAGAGATTAAAAAAATTGTCAAAAAATCATCAATCTCGTGGGTTAATACACACGATAATGGCCTATTTTTCCGAAATTACCAAATGATATCAATGATTTAATAACTTGGACACCATTAGAGATAAAAAAAATCGTCAAAAAGTCATCAATCTTGTGGGTTAATACACATGATAATAGAGTATTTTTTCCAAAATCACCAAATGATACCAATGATTTAATAATTTAGACACCGTTGGAGATAAAAAAAATCGTCAAAAAATCATCAATCTCGTGGGTTAATACACACAATAATTGAGTATTTTTCCGAAATCACCAAATGATACTAACGATTTAATAGTTGGGACACCGTTGGAGATAAAAAAAAATCTTGAAAAAATCATCAACCTCATGGGTATTAACACACGATAATGGAGTATTTTTCCGAAATCACCAAATGATATCAACGATTTCATAATTTGGACACCATTAGAGATAAAAAAAACAAATCGTCAAAAATCATCAATTTAGTGGGTTAATACACACGATAATGGAGTATCATTCCAAAATCACCAAATGATATCAATGCTTTAATAATTTGGACACCGTCCGAGATACAAAAAAATCATAAAAAAACATCAATCTTGTGGGTTAATACATACTATAATAAAGTATTTTTCCAAAATCACCTTATAATATCAATGACTTAATAGTTTGGACACCGTTAGAGATTAAAAAAATCATTAAAAAACATCAATCTCGTGGGTTAATACACACGATAATGGCCTATTTTTCCGAAATCACCAAATGATATCAATTCTTTAAAAACATGAACACCATTAGAGATTAAAAAAAATCATAAAAAAATCATCAATCTCGTGGGTTAATACACACGATAATAGAGTATTTTTTCAAAATCACCAAATGATACCAATGATTTAATAATTTGGACACGTAAAAGATAAAAAAAAAATCGTAAAAAAATCATTAACCTCGTGGATTAATACACACGATAATGGAGTGCTTTTCCAAAATCACCAAAGGATATCAACGATTTAATAGTTTGAACACCGTTGGAGATAAAAAAAAATCCTAAAAAATTCATCTATCTCGTGGGTTAATACACACGATAATGGAGTATTATTCCAAAATTATCAAATGATATCAACACTTTAATAGTTTGGATACCGGTAGATATAACAAAAAGAGTAAAACAAAATAATCAATTTGGTGGGTAACTACACACGATAATGGTGTATTATTCCAAAAACTACAAATGATATCAACGCTTTAATAGCTTGGACAACGTTAAGATAAAAAAAATCGTATAAAAATCATTAATTTGGTGGGTTAATACACACGGTAATAGAGTATTGTTCCAAAATCACTAAATGATACCAACAATCTAATAGTTTTGACACCGTTAAAGATAATGGAATATTTTCCAAAATCCTCAAATGATATCAATGTTTTAATATTTTCGACACCATTAGAGAGAAAAACAAATGGTAAAAAAATCATCAATCTTGTTTGTTAATACACTCGATAATAGAGTATTTTTCCAAAATCACCAAATGATAACAACAATTTAATAGTTTGGACACCGTTGAAGATAAAAAAAAAACATCAAAAAAATCATCAACCTCGTGGGTTAATACACGCGATAATGGAGTATTTTTCCGAAATCACCAAATCATATCAACGATTTAAAAATTTGGACACCATTAGAGATAATAAAAAAATCGTAAAAAATCATCAATTTGTTGGGTTAATACACATGATAATGGAGTGTTATTCCAGAATCACCAAATGATATCAATGCTTTAATAATTTGGACACCATTAGAGATACAAAAACAATTGTAAAAAAATCATCAATCTTGTGGGTTAATACATACGATAATAGAGTATTTTCCCAAAATCACCTTATTATATCAACGACTTAATAGATTGGACACCGTTAGAGATTAAAAAAATCATTAAAAAATCATCAATCGTGGGTTAATACACACAACAATGGCCTTAATAATTTGATATCAAATTATTCTAAAATCACCAAATGATATCAATGCTTTAATAATTTGAACACCATTAGAGATACAAAAACAATCGTGAAAAAATCATCAATCTCGTGGGTTAATACACATAATAATGGATTATTTTTCCGACACCACCAAATGATATCAACGCTTTAGTAATTTGGACACCGTTAGAGAAAAAAAAATCATTAAAAATTCATCAATCTCGTGGGTTAATACACACGATAATAGAGTATTTTTCAAAAATTACCAAATGAAACCAACGATTTAATAGTTTGGACACCGTTAGACATAATGAAGTATTTTTCCAAAATCCTCAAAAGATATCAACGTTTTAATATTTTGAACACCATTAGAGAGAAAAAACCTCGTGGGTTAATACACACGATAATGGCCTATTTTTCCGAAATTACCAAATGATATCAACAATTTAATAACTTGGACACCATTAGAGATAAAAAAAAAGTAAAAAAATCATCAATCTCGTGGGTTAATACACACAATAATTGAGTATTTTTCCGAAATCACCAAATGATACTAACGATTTAATAGTTGGGACACCGTTGGAGATAAAAAAAAATATTGGAAAAATCATCAACCTCGTGGGTTAATACACACGATAATGGAGTATTTTTCCGAAATCACCAAATGATATCAACGATTTCATAATTTGGGCACCATTAGAGATAAAAAAAACAAATCGTCAAAAATCATCAATTTGGTGGGTTAATACACACGATAATGGAGTATTATTCGAAAATCACCAAATGATATCAATGCTTGAATAATTTGGAACCGTCCGAGATACAAAAAAAATCATAAGAAAACATCAATCTTGTGGGTTAATACATACTATAATAAAGTATTTTTCCAAAATCACCTTATAATATCAACGACTTAATAGTTTGGACACCGTTAGAGATTAAAAAAAATCATAAAAAAACATCAATCTCGTGGGTTAATACACACGATAATGGCCTATTTTTCCGAAATCACCAAATGATATCAATGCTTTAAAAACATGAACACCATTAGAGATAAAAAAAAGTTCATAAAAAAATCATCAATCTCGTGGGTTAATACACACGATAATAGAATATTTTTTCAAAATCACCAAATGATACCAATGATTTAATAATTTGGACACCATTGGAGATTAAAAAAAATCGTAAAAAAATCATTAACCTCGTGGATTAATACAACCGATAATGGAGTATTTTTCCAAAATCACCAAAGGATATCAACGATTTAATAGTTTGAACACCGTTGGAGATAAAAAAAAATCCTAAAAAAATCATCTATCTCGTGGGCTAATACACACGATAATGGAGTATTAATGCAAAATCACGAAATGATATCAAGCCTTTAATATTTTGAATACCGTTAGATATTAAAAAAGAGTAAAACAAAATAATCAATTTGATGGGTAAATACACACGATAATGGAGTATTATTCCAAAAACTACAAATGATATCAATGCTTTAATAGCTTGGACAACGTTAAGATAAAAAAAATGGTATAAAAATCATTAATTTGGTGGGTTAATACACACGGTAATAGAGTATTGTTACAAAATCACTAAATGATACCAACAATTTAATAGTTTTGACACCGTTAAAGATAATGGAGTATTTTCCAAAATCCTCAAATGATATCAACGTTTTAATATTTTCAACACCATTAGAGAGAAAAAGAAATGGTCAAAAAATCATCAATCTCGTTTGTTAATACACACGATAATAGAGTATTTTTTCAAAATCACCAAATGATAACAACAATTTAATAGTTTGGACACCGTTGGAGATAAAAAAAAATGTAAAAAAAATCATTAACCTCGTGGGTTAATACACACGATAATGGAGTATTTTTCCGAAATCACCAAATGATATCAACACTTTAATAGTTTGGACACCGTTGGAGATAAACAAAAGGTCAAAAAAATCTTTAACCTTGTGGGTTAATACACACGATAATAGAGTATTTTTCCAAAATCACCAAATCATATCAACGATTTAAAAATTTGGACACCATTAGAGATAATAAAAAAAATCGTCAAAAATCATCAATTTGGTGGGTTAATACACATGATAATAGAGTGTTATTCCAGAATCACCAAATGATATCAATGCTTTAATAATTTGAACACCATTAGAGATACAAAAACAATCGTAAAAAAATCATCAATCTCGTGGGTTAATACATACGATAAAAGAGTATTTTCCCAAAATCACCTTATTATTTCAACGACTTAATAGTTTGGACAACGTTAAAGATTAAAAAAATCATTAAAAAATTATCAATCGTGGGTTAATACACACGATAATGGCCTATTTTTCCTATATCACCAAATGATATCAACGATTTAATAACATGGACACCATTTGAGATTAAAAAAAATAGTAAACAAATCACCAATCTCATGGATTGATACACATGATAATAGAGTATTTTACCAAAATCACCAAATGATACCAACGATTTAATAATTTGGACACCGTTGGAGATTAAAAAAAAAATCGTGAACAAATCATCAACCTCGTGGGTTAATACACACGATAATGGAATATATTTCCGAAATCACCAAAGGTTATCAACGATTTAATAGTTTGGACACCTTTGGATATATTGGAGTATTTTTCCAAAATCTTCAAATGATATCAACATTTTAATATTTTGAACACCATTAGAGAGAAAAAATATAGTAAAAAAAATCATCAATCTTGTGGTTTAATACACACAATAATTGAGTGTGTTTCCAAAATCTCCAAATGATACCAACGATTTAATAGTTGGGACACCGTTGGAGATAAAAAAAATCGTAAGAAAATCATCAAAATCGTGGGTTAATACACACGATAATGGAGTATTTTTCTGAAATCACCAAATGATATCAACGATTTAATAATTTTGACACCATTAGAGTTAAAAAAAAAATCGTCAAAAAATCATCAATCTCGTGGGTTAATACACACGATAATAGAGTATTTTTCCAAAATCACCAAATGATACCAACGATTTAATAATTTGGACACCGTTGGAGATAAAAAAAAATCGTCAAAAAATTATTACCCTCGTGGATTAATACACACGATAATGGAGTATTTTTCCGAAATCACCAAAGGATATGAACGATTTAATAGTTTGTACACCGTTGAAGATAAAACAAAATCGTAAAAAAATCATCTATCCCGTGGGTTAATACACACGATAATGGAGTATTATTCCAAAATCACCAAATGATATCAACACTTTAATAGTTTGGATACCGGTAGATATAAAAAAAAAGAGTCACCAAATCATCAATCTCGTTGGTTAATACACACGATAATAGAGTATTTTTCCAAAATTACCAAATGATAACAACGATTTAATAGTTTGGACACCGTTGGAGAAAAAAAAGGTAAAAAAAATCATCAACCTCGTGGGTTAATACAAATCATAATGGAATATATTTCCGAAATCACCAAATGATATCAACGTTTTAATATTTTGAACACCATTAGAGAACAAAAAATCGTAAAAAAATCATCAATCTTGTGGGTTAATACACACAATAATTGAGTATTTCTCCAAAATCACCAAATGATACCAACGATTTAATAGTTGGGACACCGTTGGAGATAAAAAAAAAATCGTCCAAAAATCATCAACCTCGTGGGTTAATACACACGATAATGGAGTATTTTTCCAAAATCACCAAATGATATCAACGATTTAATAATTTGGACACCATTAGAGATTAAAAAAAAAGTCAAAATCATCAATTTGGTGGGTTAATATACACGATAATGGAGTATTATCCCAAAATCACCAAATGATATCAATGCTTTAATAATTTGGACACCGTTCGAGAAACAAAAAAAATCATTAAAAAACATCAGTCTTGTGGGTTAATACATACGATAATAAATTATTTTTCCAAAATCACCTTATAATATCAACGACTTAATAGTTTGGACACCGTTAGAGATTTAAAAAAAATCATTAAAAAATCATGAATCTCGTGGGTTAATACACACAATAATAGCCTATTTTTCCGAAATCACCAAATGATATCAACGATTTAATAACATGAACACCATCAAATTCGTCAAAAAATCATCAATCTCATGGGTTAATACACACGATTATGGAGTATTTTTCTGAAATCACCAAATGATATCAACGATTTAATAATTTTGACACCATTAGAGTTTTTAAAGAAAATCGTCAAAAAATCATCAATCTCGTGGGTTAATACACACGATAATGGAGTATTATCTCTAAATCACCAAATGATATCAATGCTTTCGTAGCTTGGACACCGTTAGAGATAGTAAAAAAAATTCGTCAAAAAATCATCAATCTTTTGGGTTAATACACACAATAATGGACTATATTTCCGACACCACCAAATGATATCAGCGTTTTAATAATTTGGACACCGTTACAGATAAAAAAAACAATAATTGAGTATTTTTCCAAAATCACCAAATGATACCAACGATTTAATAGTTGGGACACCGTTGGAGATAAAAAAAGGTAAAAAAAATCATTAACCTCGTGGCTTAATGCACACGATAATGGAGTATTTTTCCGAAATCACCAAAGGATATCAACGATTTAATACTTTGGAAACAGTTGAAGATAAAAAAAAAATCGTAAAAAAATCATCAATCTCGTGGGTTAATACACACGATAATAGAGTATTTTTCCAAAATCACCAAATGATACCAACGATTTAAAGTTTGGACACCGTTGGAGATAAAAAAAAATTGTCAAAAATGATCAACCTCGTGGGTTAATACACACGATAATAGAGTATTTTTCCAAAATAACCAAATGATATCAACGATTTATTAATTTGGACACCATTAGAGATAAAAAACAATCCGTAAAAAATCATTAATATGGTGGGTTAATACACACGATAATGGTGTATTATTCCAAAACCACCAAATGATATCAACGATTTAATAGTTTGGACACCGTTGAAGATTAAAAAAAAATAGTAAAAAAATCATAAAAAAATCATCATCCTCGTGGGTTAATACAGACAATAATTGAGTATTTTTCCAAAATTACTAAATGATATCAACGATTTAATAGTTGGGACACCATTGGATATATAAAAAATCATAAAAAAGTTATCAACCTCGTGGGTTAATACACACGATAATGGAGTATTTTTCCGAAATCACCAAATGATATCAACGATTTAATAACATGAACACCATTTGAGATTAAAAAAAAAATCGTCAAAAAATCATCAATCTCGTGGGTTAATACACGATAATAGAGTATTTTTCCATAATCACCAAATGATACCAACAATTTAATAATTTGGACACCGTTGGAGATAAAAAAAAAATCGTCAAAAAATCATTAACCTCGTGGTTTAATACACACGAGAATGGAGTATTTTTCCGAAATCACCAAATGATATCAACACTTTAATAGTTTGGACACCGTTGGAGATAAACAAAAGGTCAAAAAGTTCACTAACCTCGTGGGTTAATACACACGATAATGGAGTATTTTTCTGAAATCACCAAATGATATCAACGCTTTAATAGTTTGGATACAACTAGAGATTAAAAGAAAAACGTCTAAAAATCATCAGTTTGGTGGGTTAATACACACGATAATGGAGTATTTTTCCAAAATCACCCAATGATAACAACGATTCAATAGTTTGGACACCGTTGGAGATAAAAAAAAGGTAAAAAAAATCATTAACCTCGTGCGTTAATACACACGATAATGGAATATTTTTCCGAAATCACCAAAGGATATCAACGATTTAATACTTTGGACACCATTAGAGATAAAAAAATACGTAAAAAATCATTAATATGGTGGCTTAATGCACACAATAATGGTGTATTATTCCAAAATCACCAAATGATACCAACGATTTAATAGTTTGGACACCGTTTAAGATTAAAAAAAAAATCGTAAAAAAATCATCAACCTCGTGGGTTAATACACACGATAATGGAGTATTTTTCTGAAATCACCATATGATATCAACCCTTTAATAGTTTGGACACCACTAGAGATTAAAAAAAAATCGTCTAAAAATCATCAATTTGGTGGGTTAATTCACACGATAATGGAGTATTATCTCAAAATCACCAAATGATATCAATGCTTTCATAGCTTGGACACCGTTAGAGATAATAATAAAAAATCGTCAAAAAATCATCAATCTTTTATGTTAATACACACAATAATGGACTATATTTCCGACAACACCAAATGATATCAGCGCTTTAATAATTTGGACACCGTTAGAGATAAAAAAATCGTAAAAAAGACATCAATCTCGTTGGTTAATACACACGATAATAGAGTATTATTTTAAAATTACCAAATGATACCAACGATTAAATAGTTTGGACACCGTTAGACATAATGGAGTATTTTTCCAAAATCCTCAAATGATATCAACGTTTTAATATTTTGAACACCATTAGAGAGAAAAAAAAATCGTAAAAAAATCTTCAATCTCGTGGATTAACACACACAATAATTGAGTATTTTTCGAAAATTACCAAATGATACCAACGATTTAATAGTTGGGACACCATTGGAGATAAAAAAATATCATAAAAAAATCATCAATCTCGTGGGTTAATACACACGAAAATGGAGTATTTTTCCGAAATAACCAAATGATATCAACGATTTAATAACATGAACACCATTAGAGATTAAAAAAAAAAATGTCAAAGAATCATCAATCTCGTGGGTTAATACACACAATAATTGAGTATTTTTCCAAAATCACCAAATCATACCAACGATTTAATAATTTGGACACCGTTGGAGAAAAAAACAAATCGTCAAAAAATCATTAACCTCGTGGATTAATACACACGATAATGGAGTATTTTTTCGAAATCACCAAAGAATATCAACGATTTAATAGTTTGGACACCGTTGGAGATAAAAAAAAAATCGTCAAAAAATCATCTATCTCGTGGGTTAATACACACGATAATGGAGTATTTTTCCGAAATCACCAAATGATATCAACGATTTAATAATTTGGACACCATTAGAGATAAAAAAAAAATCGTCAAAAATCATCAATTTGGTGGGTTATTATACTCGATAATGGAGTATTATTCCAAAATCACCAAATGATATCAATGCTTTAATAATTTGGACACCGTTCGAGAAACAAAAAAAATAAATAAAAACAGCAATCTTGTGGGTCAATACATACGATAATAAATTATTTTTCCAAAATCACCTTATAATATCAACGACCTAATAGTTTGGACACAGTTAGAGATTTAAAAAAAATCATCAATCTCGTGGGTTAAAACACACGATAATAGCCTATTTTTCCGAAATCACCAAATGATATCAACGATTTAATAACATGAACACCATTAGAGATTAAAAAAAAATCATCAAAAAATCATCAATCTCATGGGTTAATACACACGATAATGGAGTATTTTCTGAAATCACCAAAGGATATCAATTCTTTAATAATTTGGACACCGTTCGAAATACAAAAAAATCATTAATAAACATCAATCTTGTGGGTTAATACATACGATAATCAAGTATTTTTCCAAAATCACTTTATAATATCAACGACTTAATAGTTTGGACAACGTTAGAGATTTTTAATAAAAAATCATCAAAAAATCATCAATCTCGTGGGTTAATACACACGATAATGGCCTAATTTCCGAAATCACCAAATGATACCAACGATTTAATAATTTGGACACCGTTGGAGAATAAAAAAAAAATGGTGAACAAATCATCAACCTCNATAAAAAAAAAATGGTGAACAAATCATCAACCTCGTGGTTAATACACACGATAATGGAATATATT
>OVAP01007738.1:0-10480 GCA_900406295.1 Aurinia saxatilis
TATATATATATATATATATGAAAATCTCCAAATTTAGAAAAATCTTTTAAAGCAAGGAGAAAGAGAATAAACTTGATTTTTTTTATTGTGAGGAGGTTTCAATGGTGTGGAAATGAGTAATAGAGTAAAAGAAGAAGAAATAATTAAAGAAAAAAAAATCTCTATTTGCTCTCAACCAGAAAACAGGAAGAAGATTTTTTCTTTTTCTAATTTTAATTTTTTGTTAAATTTGGATGGAAAATATAAAATTTATTAAGTGATTATATATAAAATATTAAAAAAAGAAAGGAAGGGGGTAAAGATGAGAATGGTTTATTTTTAAATAAAAGAAGGATATGTAGATTAATGGAAGGATATGAAGATTTTTTTTTGGATTGATAAGGCTATTTCAGCACTTGATGTCGGAAAGGTGGCCCAATTCAATAGTCGCATTGATTTGATGAGACGGTTAATTTAAATTTTTTAAAAAAAATTAAAAGCAAATGACACGTTACGGGTTCACAACCCAAAACGCAGGAACAAACATTGATAAATGAATCATTACGAATTCAAAAGAATTTGCATAACAAGTAAGAGGGCAATTTCGTCTGAAATGGAGGCTAATATCATGACTGATATTTACGGTTTTACCACCTTGCTGTTTTGCGAAATATTCAAATTATTGCTATTCTGAACAATTTCTATTTAATATACTTCATGAATTATTTGTGAGAGTGTTTAAGAGACAATATGTCATATAAATGTTCAATAACAATTCCGAAAAAGAATAAACAAATAAAAATGAAAGAGTTCGCCCTAGTTCTCTTAAAACTCTCCCCGGCTCAAGTTTTGAGGTGCGCCGCAGCCAGCCTCTAAGCCAGCGGTCCGGTGAGATCCACACGACTCCGACAACGGCATGGCCTCCGTGATACTCCTACTGTTCACACTACAACCCCTACTCCCAGGGCCGGTCCAACAAATGTCAAAATATTTGGCTGCCTAAAGAAAAAGAAAAAATATATGCCCTCAATGTTATTCGAACCCTGGTTGATTTACAATCAATGATAACAGAACCATTAGACCACAATAAAGAATTTGTTCAATTTTGTTGCCCCAAATTCTTATTAAAATTTTGGCGCTTAAAGCTTGTGCTTCTTTTTTTTAGCCTCGGGCCGGGTCTGCCTACTCCTCACAACCATGTCAATGTCGAGTTATCTCTCTTCCCACGGCCGGCCAAGGCTCGTCGAAAGCACACACCAACCATAGACGATCTCGGACTTGAAGTTACAACACCATTTTGGCAGCTCCTCTCCCTCCCTGAAACTCTCCTCAGCACACCCACACACCCACCTTTCACTGCCGCTAGAGAACCCCGTTGCTCGCCGGGATCTGATCGAAGCTCGGAGGGAGCCACCAGAGCCTTCGGACTCCCCATATCCGCCACCTCTATGGTACCCCGCGACCCTACACTACCTGTTCCGGAAACCTTTCTCCACCTCGACCCCCCTCCCCTTCAAAACAAAGGCCGACACCTCCCCGACACCTCCCCGACACCTCCCCGCCACCTCCTCATCTCACCTGTCACCATCCTCGGCAATTATCAGGTTCACTACTTCTTCTCGATCTCAGGTTATCCTATTTTGGAATGCTTTCGTTTAGGGAAGTTTCACAGTCTTAATATCTCCAACTTACCTCAGTATGAGGATGTTACCAAATTACCTCAGTTTGTGCCACCTTTAGATAAGAGTGATTATGATTAAAATGAAAAAAATGTGGAAAAATAAGATAGATCAAAAGAGATATTTCATTTTTAAATGTTTAGGGGTTATTTTCCAACTAATATTCGATTTCATAGTGACTACATCTGGATATAGTTGCTTTTTAGTCACAAAATTTGCAATTATTATGCGACACATAAAACTTTTGTGACCAAATAGTGACTTTTTAGTTACAAAAATGCAACTCATTTGTGACTACGAATCTAGATTGCAACTAATATACTACCAGTTACCCACTAAATCAACATATAATCAATTTCTTTTCGACTGCATGGTGACAACATCTGGATATAGTTGCTCTTTTAGTCACAAAATTTGTAACTATTTTGCGACTCATAAAAATTTGTGACTAAATAGTGATTTTTTAGTTACGAAAATGCAACTCATCTGCGAATACAAATCTACATTGCAACTAATATACTACCAATTAGCCACTCAATCTCCATATAATCAATTTATTTTACGTACTCCATTTTCCTACTTGCAAAACCCAAAAAAATGAAAAATGCATTGGAGAAGAGTGTAATAAGAGGTCATTTAAAACACATTATAAATTTTTATTTATTGAAGTTGTCTAACTATGTACTCAATTCATAGTTATTAACTTTGTCTAACTATGTACTCAAGTTATATATAACATTACATTAACATATATACATCTATAACATATATTGAGATTTAGTGAATAGTTCTAAAACAAAGATCAAGATCGTGTACCACCTTTAGATAAGAATGATTATGATGGAAATGAAAAAAAATGTGGAAAAATAAGATAGATCAAAAGACATATTTCATTTTTTTTAATATTTAGGGGTTAGTTTCCAACTAATATTCGACTGCATAGTGACTACATCCGGATATTGTTGCTTTTTAGTCACAAAATTTGCAATTATTTTGCGACTCATATAAATTTTGTGACTAAATAGTGGCTTTTTGTCACAAAAATTGCAACTACTTTCCGACTACGAATCTAGATTGCAACTAATATACCACCAATTACCCATTCAATCTACATATATTCAATTTTTTACCTACTTCATTTCCCTACAAAGTGAATCCCTTCAATATTTTAGGGGTTATTGCGACTACAAAGTGATTGCTTTATTGTACAGTCGCTTTGTAGTCACAATATTTGAAACTACAAAGCGACTAAATTTACAAAATGCAACTATATTTCCACTAATAACCCACTGATTCTTCATATTTAAATATATTTATAATTTCATTTAACTATTTGTGACCTTATAAAATACTTTGCATTGGAGAAGATACAATAAGTTGTCATTTGTCAACAAATTTCTAAATTTATATGAATCAAACTTTTCTAAAACTATCTACATGAAGAGCATTCATCATGATCATTAAGTAAACATATATACATTCCTAAGACATTATTTCAAATTTTGTTTAAAGGTTGAAAATACAAAACTAAGAAAAGCTACTAATACTATAAAATTGTGATTACTAGGGTGAAATCTAATACATGAAACATAAATAATAGATTCAAAACCATAATTAGTATAAAAACATTTATGGGTTATTTTGCCACTAATAAGTGATAATAAAGTGACTACTTTGGCCAGTAGTCGCTTTGTAGTCACAGCGTTTGCAACTACAAAGCGACTAAATCTCAATAATACAACTATTTTGCAACTTGTTTGAGACTACATAATTTTCACTTTTACCCCTGATGGGGATTAAGTTTTCACCCAAAATAATCCTGCAAGCGCACATGCTCTCACAATAGTACTTAGGGATCAAATCCACAGAGTGCAGAGCCACACAGTAGCATGTCCAACTTCACTCGAGCTAAGCAAGCAAAATGATTTGTTTTTTGTTACTATCGATCAGTCGTGAGAACTGATCGATCGTTTGAAACACCTCTCAGTCGATGGCAGATTATGCGGTCGATCTGTCAATGCCCGAAATGACTAAAATGAAATAAAAGTGAGAAAATTCAATATTAAAACGCGTTAGGAAGTCATGTAATGCATCAAAGGATCATGGTTTGAATTATTCAAGGTAGTAATTATATAACTACTAGTTTAGGCTATATAGTTGATTTCACTAATAACTAACTATCATTATGGTCAGGCTTAGCTAGCCTAGTTCAATTGGCATCCTAGTTAACTCTAAGTGGTGTATTAGTAGCATATTTATCCTACCATTTAGATTAAGTACTGATATGAAAGTAAGCCTATAAACTACTCATTATATAATCCTATTGCCTATCTACCAAACCATGATTCCTCCTAGCAAAACCCTATTCCTAACTAAAAGACTACTCAGACATAGCAAGAGTAGATATAAACATAATGAAAATTGCTTATATAGAAAGAGTTAAGAATAGATTATCTGGAAATGCAGAGATTACAGATTTCTTCCTTGAAGCAATAGACAAAATGAAAGAGAACAAAGAAAATGATAAAACTGATAAACTATAAGCCTGGAAGCATGGAAACCTTTAGAGAATTTTTTATGTTTCTCTCGGCCGTCAGAAGTCTGTATTTATAGGGGAGAGGGTCGAGCAAACAATTGGGAAAAATCAGGAGGAAGATTTGGATAAACATCCAAATTTTAGTGATTATCTTCAGTTGATGGATCGATCGTCGTTATCCTGACCGATCGACCGTAATCTTTCTGAGCATTTTTGAAGATTCCGTATCTCCTGAGTTTATCTTCAATGTAAGAAAATATCTCTCCAAATGCAACAGTACATATCTGAATTTGTTCTAGAAACTTCTTGAAAAATGGGCTTCGATCGGTCTGTGGGTCTCTTGTCCGATCGATTGGGCTTTCAAGTCTTGTGGGCTTCTGGACACTCCTTCAGTAATTTGGGCTTAACTTCTTACTCTGAGGAATTTTGGCACGATTCCAAGCCAATGTGAAAGTTAACTCTCGTGGCTTGATTTTTCTAACTCCTCACTTCATTCCAAAATGAACATCTACTTCATCCGGGTCTAGACTTCTGATGTTGATTTGTTGGATTCGGTAAAAAGTGTCACTTTGCAACCTAAAATGCATTGTTTTCACAAAAACACTTTGCAAACCATGAAATCCAATAGTTTATGTTTTAAAGTAAATAGTTTCTTTTATAAAAATACCGAAAAATCATATTGAAAAGAGATAAAATATCATCATTATCAAATCCCCCAGACTTAGCTTTGTTCGTCCCTGAACAAAAATATGCTACGAAGGGAAATAAGTTTGAAAAGTTAGGAACTTGCTTACTTGTACCAGAACTTAGAGGTGCAGCTTTGTGATGGTCATCTCGACAATCCTGCCAAAAGTTCTCATCTCATACTCCCACCACACCTCTCCCAACTGGTCAAGCAGGAATCTCAACCTGCAAATACCCTAAAGGTACCAATATTCTGACTCTCTACATTCATTCATTTTGAAAAAGAAGGCAATAATCAAAGCGATTATGAGCTCAGTCGCAACAAAGATTCACCTTTTCAATGAGCTCCGTTTCAAAAAACTTATGTATCGAATCACCAAGACATTTCAGTTTCAGGATTGCTAGCCAGATCGATGTGTATACAAGAATATATTTATAGATGGAGTGTCAGAACAAAAAAAAATGTAAGTTGAGACCTTGCTCCGTAAGGATGAAGATATCTTGCTCTTCACACCCAAATCATATATATCTTTGGGTGACAAGAGTGATTCGATATTTATACAAGGATGTCTATATGATTTTAGTTTCCCGTGATTATTTTTATTAATTGATCACTCTAGAATGACTCCATGATTAAAATACATATTTGATCAAATTCAAAACAGACTATGGTCCTGACGGATAAGAACTGTGATTATAGGCTTTTGTAAACTTTTTATTTGTAGAAATTTTGGTAGTAGAAGATTTGGCCGTGCAAACCTTGACATTTACTGTTAATATTTTTTTTTAATCGTATGATAATTATTACTGAAAGTAAGCAATGAATAATACAAGGAATCATAAATCAAAATCATAAAAACTCTAATATCACAAACTTAAATAAAGTTACCTAGATATTACTGAGTTAACCATAAAGGTCCTTCTGATCTTGAAACCATGAAAAATTTTCTTGAACAGAGAGTCCAAACAATATCCTAACTCTCGAATCTTCAAATCGTGTATCTTTTCTTTGTCAAGTCTCCTAGTTAAAAAGATAAGCCCCGACAAGGGGAAACCCAGGGGAAAACCCCCAACCATAAGCTCTATCTCCAAAATAACTATCTGGAAAAGAGTTAATAAAAGTGGTGATTTATAACATAACCCGTAGAATTCTTTTTAACTATTAGTTTTTAGACACATAGTTTAACCAAGACTCTTATAAAACAGGAAGCAAACATAAACTCAAATTTAAATTTAAATTTAGTGATGAAAGGCTTGAAGGAGCTCACGATGAAATTTTGCTTAAGTCTCTCTCTTTCTCCTAGAGGCTTTGCTTTAGTTTGGAGAAAGGAAAAAACACCCGGAAGGAATATTTCCTTGCCGCTCTTAGATCAAATTTGGAATTTTTCCAATATTTTTCTTTATTTCGTATTGAATTCGGGATTCAGAGGCGTTATTCTCTCAAATCTTCACACGTAATCAGTATTTCCCTAGGGTTCTTCATACCTCTTTACCCGACGCCTCCTTCCTTTCTGATCTGTAAGCTTTTCCTCTTGTGGCTGCTCTGTTTACGAACTTTGCTCTGGTTATTAGCGATGGAGGGTGATCTATCTACTGCTTTAAACGACATGACGCTCGAAGAAGATGAACCTATCATCCTTGATGATGGTGAAGAATACAGCGCTATTCAGGCGAACGCACGTAGTCTCATCGGACGTCTTCTCAACCCGTCGTGTCAAAATATGGGTCGGATGCTCAAGACTATGCCTCGGATCTGGAAGATCTATGATAGGGTTCATGGTCGTACTCTTAGCAAAGAAAGATTCCAATTTTTCTTTCAGTTGGAAAGTGACTTGGAGACTGTTATGAAGGTGGGGATCTGGTCCTTTGATGACTAGAACATGGTACTAACTCGGTGGGTGGAAGTTCCGCCACACGATTTCCTGTCCAAATCATCTGTTCGGATTTGCATAAGAGACATACCGACTAATCATTTTACACCTGCTACCATAAACCTTATCGCGGATAAAATCGGTAAAGTGGAGATCATGGCTTTTGATCCTGAGAAGTCGCACTATGACACCTATGTGTGGGTCTTAGTATCACTACCCTTGGATGCTCCAGTAAGAACTACGAAGATGGTAACGTTACCAGGTGGTCTTCCTGCGGAGATCGGTGTAGTATATGAAAAACTGAAGAAGAAATGCAAGGTACACACAAGTGTAGGTCCGAGCCATCCTCATCGTACTCGGTCGACAGTTTTCCTCAGGTCCTACCTTGTGTGCATCACTCTAACCTTGCGGACCAAATCCTACCCAAATTGGTGCCTTCATGCCCTCCCGGGTTCGATCCCTTACCTAATGTGGTGGCTCCGGAAGTCTTTGAACAAATGCGCTCCTATCTTAGTAACGTTAACCCCAAGGAACATTTGATTACAGAACATCTCCTCAAGAAGACCCTTGCGACCTCTCTCATGATCCGGAAGCTCAAAGGCTTACTCTCCGTCTCGAGGCTCCACCACAGATCACCCCCATCATTGATAAGGATAAATCTCCTGTCTTTGATTTTTCTACTCAAGGCTCTCTGCCCCATCCTGTTGCGCGGGACCTTTTTCCCTCACAACCTTCTAGGGTATCACTCACACCAATGGAACCTGCAGTTAAACACCCATCATCAACTCCTTTGGAGACCACTAGTGAGGTTAATCCCACTATTGTTCCCCCGCTAGTGAACTCTTTCCAAATGGGTCCTGCTGATTCTGCAGCTTCTTCGGTTGGCACCAAGAGTAGGCGCTCTTCAAATTCCAAAGCTCAATGGACGCGTAAGCCAAGAGCAACAACGAACGATCTTAAACTACAAGGCTCTAGTCCTCCTCACTCCCCTGGTTGTGGTGTGGACACTCTGGTACTAAACGCAAGGTTACTGATGGTTTTATAGGTTCTGCAACACCCTCCAAAATTTTCCAGAAACCATCCAATACACCCATATGACGACACTCAGTTGGAAATGTCGAGGTTTGAGAAGCCACTTGACAGTTCGACGCCTTGAGGTAATGTGTAGACAACATTTCCCGGACTTTGTGTTTCTCCTAGAGACTAAAAAATCTAGTGCATATCTGCTCAACCTTCAACGGTCCCTTGGTTACACACATGCTCATATTGTGGATCTTGTTGGCCTAAGTGGAGGTTTGGCATTATTCTGGAAAGATTCGCATTTTGTTGATGTCCTTTCACCTTCATCTCGCTGGATTGATGTACATATTCAACTTGGTTCTCTTTCGTATTTTTCTACTTTTGTGTATGGAGATCCCATTAGACAACGTCGACGTGCTGTATGGGATCAGATTGCTCACTTTGGCTCTACTCGTGAGGAAGCTTGGTTCCTTATTGGCGACTTTAACGAGATTATGGACAATTCGGAGAAGTTAGGTGGTCCACTGAGAGACGAGGACGCTTTCTTCCCTCTCCGTTCCTTTGTTGGGGAGTGTATGATTCGAGAACTCCCCTCTTCGGGTAACAAGTTCTCCTGGGCAGACTACAGACTCCGAGTATGGACTCAATGCCAACTTGATCATGCTTTTGGCAATTCTGAGTGGTTTAATTTCTTCCCTCAATCTAAAGTTGAATTTCTAGATCGAAGGGAGTCTGATCATCGTCCCCTGCTTGTCAAGTTAGTAGAGGATACTTCACGTTTCAAGGGAAGGTTTTGCTTTGATAACAGATTGTTATCTAAACCGGGGGTTAAAGAAGTAGTGAAGAGAGGTTGGGACAGAGCACCTATTGTTGGAGAGAACTATGTTTCATCGCGCATAGCCGATTGTCGTAAAGAACTGTCGAAATGGAAACGGTCTCTTCAATCAAATTCTCGGTCCCTGATTCACGACTTACAGTTTCAAATCGAAACATAGTCGAATAAAACTGTCCCAGATCGCAACTTAATGGATCATCTTACGAGATCCCTTATGGAAGCAGAGCATGAAGAAGAGGTCTATTAGAAATTAAGGAGCAAAGTGGACTGGCTTAGAGAGGGTGATAAAAATACAGCTTTCTTCCATAGTAAGGTCAAGGGCCTCAAATTACGCAACCGAATCATTCTTCTCAAAGACGATGATAGCCGAGAACATTTAGATGAAGGGGCGAAAGGCGAGGTGGCCGTGAGTTATTTCAGACAATTATTTTCCTCGTCCCACCTTTCTGATGCTGCAACACTTTTAAATGGTCTTACTCCCCGTGTTGATTCTTTTATGAATCAACAATTGATTAGACCAATATCTGATCCAGAGATTCGTAAAGCCGTTAAGAGCTTGAAGTCTTATAGTGCTCCAGGCGCCGATGGTATGACGGCAAAATTCTTTCAAGAGTTCTGGCCTATTATCAAAGTTCATGTGTCCCTCAAAATAAAAAACTTCTTCGAAACTGTCGGTTTCCCCAGGATTGGAACCATACCCAAATTTGCCTCCTTCCCAAGGTTCCCAATGCTTCTGAGATGAAGAACCTGCGTCCTATCAGTCTTTTGTTCAACAACATATAAGATTGTCTCATCGATTCTATGTGCTCGCTTGAAGAAGGTTCTGCCTATCTTGGTCTCTCAAACCCAAAGGGCCTTTGTTTATGGCCGTCTAATTTCTGATAATCTGTTGATCGCTCACGAGATGATTCATGGCTTGAGAACGAATCCCATGTGTAAGTCAGATTTCATTGCCATCAAGACAGATATGTTGAAAGCTTACGATAGGGTCGAGTGGGATTTTCTGGAATTATTGTTCTTGTGTTTGGGTTTCGACAGCAAATGGGTGGATTGGATCATGTTCTGCGTTCGTTGTGTTTCTTATATGGTCTTGTTGAATGGACAAGAACATGGCCATATTGTACCGGAGTGAGGCCTGCGTCAAGGGGATCCGCTTTCCCCCTTTCTCTTTATTTTGTGTGCTGAAGCCTTAGCCCATGTGATGAATAAAGCGGAGTTGGATGGTTGCATATCTATCATGAAAATATCCAAACATGGGCTGATGATTCAACACTTATTATTCGCCGACGACAACCTTTTCTTATGTCGAGCATCATTGAGGGAATGCTCTGAGTTTTGGTGTTGGCTTCAGCTATATGGTTCAGCCTCGGGTCAAATTATTAACTTCCAAAAATTGGCTATTACGTATGGTCGCGACATTGATCTGTATATTAAGCGTCTTCTCTCTGCTCGTCTTGGTATAGAAACAGAAGGTGGAGCGGGGTCTTATCTAGCACTTCCGGAGTGTTTTAGTAGTTCAAAGCAACAACTTCTTGCTTTCATTACTGAGCGACTGAATAAACGACTCTGCGGTTGGTATTTTAAGACATTATCCCTGGGTGGTAAGGAGATTCTTCTTAAAGCTATCGCCATGGCTCTTTCGGTTTACGCGATGTCCTGCTTTATATTATCCAAAACTCAATGCAAGAAGATTACTGGAGGTATGGCTGACTTTTAGTGGAACGCTTGTGATAAAAAAAAAACGATCCATTGGGTTTCATGGAAGAATATGTGTAAGTCGAAAGCGGATCACTACAAGAAAAACACGGCAAAACTGACGGACGACGTGACGGACGGCGTCCGTCGGAAAATTTTCCGACGGAAAACCGACAGATAA
>OVAP01007739.1:0-10478 GCA_900406295.1 Aurinia saxatilis
CATTTCTCACACCCAAAAGGTGTTTGATGAAATGCTTGAATGAACAAATGCATGTTTTAAGTTTGAATTTGAAAACAAACACTTGATTGCTTTAGATTAATAGGAATTTGATGTGCTTATCGCGTTAATCGTTCTCTCAAGTGGATTGACCCTCAAACTATACTACGACTACTCAAGTGAGTTATGGTTAGCGAAAGGTTTTGAATGCTAAACACAAAACATCTTGTTCAATTGTTTACCAAAGTCTTTAAGAAGGAAAGAGGCTTAACCTAAACAAGAGCTCAAAATTAGAATTTATAATGGGGAAACAAAGAAATTCGGTCAAGTCAACTTTTGTATTGTCAAGGGTCACCATCGGCCATAATCCCCGTGCACTGGCTGGTACGACACAAGGAGTGAAGTAACATACGCTTATACACTCCCCACGTGCCATAAGTTCCCCTCGTGGCACGACCTGTGGGTTTGCCAAGGGGGGGGGAGGGGAATAAGGTAAAAGGTTTCCCATGCTGAACCCAAGCAGAACTCCTTATTTCTCCCCGTGTTCACTTTGCAGCAGTTTTGAACTGTCTTCAGTGTTTGAATAATAACCGCTTCATATGAGCTTCAACTGATTTTATTCCAACTCTCAGTGCTAGCTAAATTGTTTATGCCTCCATTCGTGCCGCAACCTGAAATCCTTTGAATAGAGCCTTCTAGCTAAAAATTGCTTAAGGTGTCAAAACTGTCTCAAACTCTTTTAAATGCCCAAAAAACTTCTCTAAGGTCATTTAAATCTTATAAATTCCTTGAGTGTTTTTATCATTTTAGGTACTTACTCATAAAATTATGCAATGCAAAATACAACAAAAACAAAACTAGACACTATAGTGGACTAAATGCACAAAGTTATGCAGATGCAATTAAAACATGAGTTAAAACATGATGAATGCAAAAATATAAAATGGAATGCAAGCTAAAACATGCTTAAATAACAATACATCAACTCCCCCACACGTATTCTTTGCTTTTTCACAAGCAAACAAAAAGAGCAAGTCTAAGGAAGAGGTTTGAAAGTGGGGATTTAAAGCTAAAGAGAAAACATCTAAATCTCCAAAGATAAATTCTAAATAATGCCAATTTTTAACAACTAAAATCCTTAATCATTTACGCTTTTATCACACATCATAATTCCAATTTTTTACTCTAAACTACAACGCTTATGATCCCACTCGATTCATATCCCCCATCCCTTTAATATTCTATAAGCAGTT
The DNA here is from genome assembly GCA_900406295.1 of Aurinia saxatilis. Taxonomy (NCBI): domain Eukaryota; kingdom Viridiplantae; phylum Streptophyta; class Magnoliopsida; order Brassicales; family Brassicaceae; genus Aurinia; species Aurinia saxatilis. The sequence continues at coordinate 1,251 of OVAP01007739.1, forward strand.
CTAGTGCCGTCTCGAATATCGACTTATGATCAAGTTCATTTTGTTTAGTATGAGAAATGTTCCAAAGATAGAGAGAATGGATGGTTAAAGATCAATTTCTTTGGGTTGCTATCTCCCAAAAAAGGAAAGCTAAACATTTTGCAAAAGCAAGGAAGAAAAGAACAATTGATGAATACAAGCAAATTCTTCATTCTACCCATCCCAAACTCTTGAAGAACTAACACTAACAAAGATTCTCAATTATACTCCGATCACTTTCAACTTCTCCTCCTTTTTAGACCACAAGCAATCTTAGAGTGCTAGCTCTTTAACAATAAACACTTAGATTACTCTTGAGATTTTATTCATTTTTGGTTTCCTTCTTGGCTAATTCCTTTAAAATCATTTTGTCTAATTAATCATCATTAGGAACAAGACTCATTTAAAAAAAATATATAGGTCAAGAGCAACCTCTAATTCTTTCATTTAACACTTGCTCTCTATAATGCACCATTATAAATTCCAAACCAAAAGATCAGCAATCGAATCAACCACCTCTTTTTCCTAACAATTTTGGTTCATAGTAATCATTCAAGCTCACACTCTTTCCCTAAATTCACACCTCCTTAAATTTATTCCATTTTTTCTCTCTCTCTCTCACCAAATCTCAATGAATAACCATTCTGATGTGATCCTCCAAGTTTCTTTCGAGGTTATCGAACCATTGGCTGTCGATGCTATCGACATTCCTTCTGTTGTCATAGTTTGGACAATAGCTCATGTTGCTAGCAGCTACATTGTCGATCAACTTATTAGCCTCCGTGTTGGTCATGAAATTCCCTCGACTTGCTGAATTTAAAATGTTCTGAAACTTCTCATTGATTCCCATGAAGAAGGTATTGAGCAGGGTCACATCATTGAAGCCATGTTGAGAATAATCCTCGTGTATCCCTTGAAATGCTATACTGCTTCATAAAATGATTCTGTTGGCCCTTGCTGAAATCCTGCGATCTTGTTTCTGAGCTGGTTGAATCGCCCTTTGGTGTAGAAGTGAGAGAGGAAGGCAGCCTTAGCTTCTTCCCAATTAGCAAGTGAGCTAGCTGGAAGGGACTTGAACCATTGAACAGCTTTTTAAGCCAAAGAGAACTGAAATAGCTTGCACAACACATAATCATATGGGACTCCATCGAATCGTGGAGTGCTGCAGATGTCTTCATAGGTCTCCAAGTGGTCCATAGGATGCTCATTAGAATGTCCATGGAACTGATTATGTTTCACCAAACCGATCACTTGAGGGTGAATGGTGAAACCTCGATTCGTAAGAACCGGCAAGACTATTGGAGATCTGTTAGAGATGAAAGCATCTGGTGCATCACAGTCACCAAGTGTGACTCGAGCAAGAGGATTACTCGGGTTTCCTCTTCCATTATGTGGTGGTGGTGGTGGGTTTTGATTGTCTTTGGCCATTTTCCCCTGAAACACCAAAGATAAAATTAAAATAAAACTAATTGGTAACTAAAAATAAAAAATAAATAAAAATAAACACCTAAAAATAAAAATAAAATCCTAAAACTAGTATGCAAGTTAATTGGTCCCCGGCAACAGCGCAAAAATCTTGATACACAAAGTTTTACCCTATGTATTTAACTACAAGTGCACATCAAATGCGTTATAGTACTTAGGGATCGAATCCACGAAGACCGATCAATTGCAAACTAATTCTAGGGGGTGTATTGGATCATGTATTTAGAGTGATTTGGTGTAATTTGACAAATTCAGTGTTATTGGAACATGTGTTTTAAAAAAACCTTTTTAAAATCAGTGTTATTGGACTAGGTATTTTAACAAATACCATCAATTTCAGTGTTATAAAAAATATTTTAATAATTTGGTTTTAAGTGATTTTAGAGTGTTTTGGATGAGTTTCTTAGTTAAAAATGGAAATACTCAAATCAAATGGTTTTAGGTGGAATTTGAGGTGATTTCATTAAAACTTCTCAAAATCATCAAAACTCTCCAAAACCTCCTTAAACTTCAAACCATTTCAAATTCATGATCCAATACACCCCCCCTTAATAACTAAGAAAGGTGACTAACAAATTATCAGGGGTTCAAAAATCAATTAATGCATGGTTAGACTTAGGGACTTTGATTAAGAATCCAAAATGTGCCTTTTTCACGATGAGTGTCGATGGACACCAATGGTGGTGTCACTTGACACTGTGCATAATAAATGAGAAACCTATAACTCTAGAACATGAATAAATAAAAAAATTAAACCAAACCTCGATGTGAATACTATCTTAGTTAAATCCCTAGCAAACAATATTTGTGAATCCTAAGGAATTAAACTAGAAATGAGCACCTACTCATTTGTTCACTAATTTTCTAGACCTAGCCTATTTGTGAAAAGAAAACTAGCTCTTCTAAGATTTAATTCTAGAAATACCCAAATGATTAACACTCTTGTGTATAATAAATTTCCTATGATCTAATTCAAAGTGGTCAATCTATGAACTAGCATTGAGCATAATCTAGAAGAAAAGTTAATTAATGGTTCTCTAAATTAAGTTTATGGCTAACATAATTTCATCCTAATATAAGAACCCTAAAATTAACAACAAAATTATTCAGATATAGCTAAGCAAAACATCATGCAATAATTAATGAAAGCAATAATAATATTTATAAAAAATAAAACAAGGGTTCAGGAAATTTTTCTCACTAAAACTCTCTCCAAAGTAGATTAAAGCATGAGCCTAAACAATGACCAAAACATAATATTTATAGGGACTAGGACAAATTTAATAAATGATAAATTACTAATACAAATTTTTCTTAAGTGGTTAAGGAAAATGGCTTGATCTTGAAAATAAGGAAAATGACTGATTTTCTCAGCGGTGTCGAACGACACATTTATGGTATCGAACAACACCTTCTTCATAAGTTATTTTCTTTAGAAGCCTTTTATTCTTTACAAACTTTGATCCTTTTTTCTCCATAATTCTTCCATAATTCACCAAATACTTCAAACTCGTCCATGTACCTAAAATGACTCATTTGGACTCTAATAATAATAATATAGACTCTAAAACATAAATAAATTAATATAAGTATTATTAGTATAAAAATCGGTGAAAACTAGGATATATCATAGACACCGGACACTAATAAGTTGTCTTTTTCACAAATTAATAAGAACTTAACAACTAACACATTATCGATGTAGTAGTATAGGATTGAATCTACAAATCTCAATTGTTATCCTGCAACTTATTAAATTATTTAATCTAGCCAAGATGATCAAATGATTGGGTTTGTTTGCTAATATTTCTATGGTTTTTAATTCAATATTATAAAAAGCTCTAGACCTAGGGATAATCGATGGATTGCACTAAAATCAACTGGATGTATATATATATATAATTTGATTTGCTTTCGTGGCATCAATCACTTTTCTTAGAAAATTAAATACCTTAACTTTCCTTTGGATTTAAAAGAGCTAGGAAAGCATTACTCAAGCAGATTTAATATGCTCACAATCTGCTTTCGAATCAACTTTCGTTGGCTAAAAATAAATTGCTCTCCTAAATGAGTTTTCAAGATTCCTATCATACTTTCGTTTAATACACAATCCTATGACAAAAACTACTTAATCAAACTAGTTTTAGCATTACAAAATCACAAGGAGGAACACTATTCTATATATCTACCTATTTTCTTCCAGTTACTATCCTAACAATTCATGATTCCCCTAGATTTAACTACTCACACATGATTAAATGAACAAATACCAAAAAAATGATGAAGAACGTAATCAAGAACAATAGTAAACAAATGATCCTTTATTAAAAAAAGAAATAGTGAAAAGATTAAGGTTTAAGAACACTTCTCAAATATGGTAATGACTGGAATTGAAAGGAAATGAACAAGTCTTCAAGAATCTCCAAACAACAAGAACCAAAATCTCAAGAATATGAAACAAAAAATGTCTAAAAATAAAAAATGATGGCAGGCTATTCTGGAGGCTAAGAGTCTCTCAAAACTAGGTTAGGATCGTCCAAGAATCAGAAGGGACCAATTTATAGGTAAGATAACATTGAAATTTCCAAAAGAGCTTCGCGACGTCGGGATCGATCGATCCGTGTTCGATTGATCTCGTTCGGAAGCTGGTCTAACATATCTTCAGTAAAACAATCATATCTTCTCAACCGCTAATCTGAATGACTCGGAAACCACCGCCAAAGTGAAGCTAACTCAATTTCCTATGGCATGTCAAAATTTGAGATTAAAACCTATGGAAAGACCTTCATCTGACACAATCTTTAAGGCAGTTCAGACTCGTTCTGCATTGTCATTCCACTATTTGCCTCTTTTGCCTCAAATCTTCATTCTGAAGCGTCAATCCAAGGTCCAATGCATTAAACATCTGTTAAGACTCTAAACAAACCAAAAGATTCGATAAACAATGGAAAAACAAGTGTGTCAAAAACACAATATATCAGACACCGTCAAGAAGAAGATTACATATCTGAAAAACTTTGCTTTTAGAGAGAAAGAGGATAGAAATTAGGAGGAGAGAGAAGAAGCAACTAGTCACATAAAGAAGTCTCACCTAATAAAGTACAAAAACCACGAACAATTAAATAATCATATTCAACAAATGTAAATAAATAAGGATCCATATATATATATATATATATATATATATATATATATATATATATATGTTTACATGTTTCAATAATAGGCAGCCGTAATGAAAGATGTTTTTATGATGAGAGATGAAAAGAAACCAAAAATTTGATCTACGAGAGCCCGTTATATGCTTTCAAGAATAAGAGTGGGAGAAATAAGGGACACACGTTTACTATGGAGACAACCAAGTCGAGAACCATAAGACATGGAAATGCTACAAAAGGTTTAAATGATTAATGTTTATGGACCAAGGGCATAGTTAAAGAATAGGAGGGTTTGCTTCAGAGATGAGAAGTGGTTATTTAAATAGCATTAATAAAAGGATCAAAGAAGAAATAATTTTAATTAATAACAATCAACTAAAACCTTATAAAAAAGACCATTCTTAAAAAAATGTAAATAGGCGATTTTGTTTTGCGATTCCATAGGTGACACTAGGATTTCCGCCGTCTTGTCCATGCCAGGGCACTGTATGGTGTCCGAGTAGCTCGGTTTACCGTCAGGATCTCCGAGGAAGGCTCATAAAGTCACTCCAAACAACATTTTGAAGGAAGATACTCAAGAAAGGATGCAGGGTGTAGATCTGGAGAACCAGAAAGAGGAAAAGCAAGTTGTTTGGAGTATCTTCCTGCATCCTTTCTTGAGTATCTTCCTTCAAAATGTTGTTTGGAGCAAATCATATGATTGTAAACCGCATATGGACCGTTGGAGACAAGTCTCTGAAAATCGATGTTTCCATTGAAAGCAAATCGGTTGTCAAGTTCCGCATTCCGAATACAGGTCTGCCTAATAGAGTGCTTCGAAGATGTATGTTGAAAATCATGGGTCTCCCCATGGTTATTTCAAACTGTAGCCCTATCGAAGAGGAAGAAGAAAACTAACTCAAAACCATTCCCTCGTGGTTGGTTCTAAAAATGTACCGAGAGTGTTGTTTTACAAGAAAGGGCTTAGGTCTCTCGCCAGGCCATTAGGTTTTCCGCATAGGCTTCATCCTGAAAAAGAAAATTGTAAATGCTTTGAAGAGGCCAAGATCTTTGTTGAAATTGATCTTACGAAGCCGCTACCGCAATCCTTCACATATCACTCAAAGCAAGGAAAAGATATTGTTATCACATATACATATCCTTGATTACCCTGGCGATGCACAAAATGTTCCAAATGGGGTCATAAAGATGTTGAATGCCGAGTAAAGAAGAAGTCGGAGTCGGGTGTAGACAAGGGGAAGCGAGCCCTCACAGGTACAAAAGTAGTGTTTGATATCAATTCAGGAAGTAGTAAAGATGTTAGTGATGATTACAGTAATAAAGAGGATTCTCAGTCCTCACTACCGCTCGTCACCACACAGAGAGGAGGTTCATGTATCCTTGCCCCACGAGAAGCAAAAAAATAATAATCGTAATCAAGGAGAAACCCATTCAAATTTTGTCTTGCATGATCAGTTTGTCAAGGCTACTAGAAAGGGTACCCGCAATGACCGTAAGAAAATGTCATGTTTCTCATGAAATGTTCGAGGTTTTAAAAAATAGTCTAAACATTCCGTAATGAGAAAATGGTTCATCGATTACGCTTTCAGCTTTGGATGTGTTTTGGAGACTCGGGTCACAGTAACTAAGTCAAGTGAGATCATCTCTCGGGTTTTGGAGGATGGGTCAGCTATTTGTAATTACAAACATGATTCTTTGGGACGTATATGGGTGTTTTGGCGAGATTATGTGCGGTTGGTCCCGGACACATAAGTTAACATGTAATCACCTACTTGGTAGAAGATGGTGGAGATGGCGATAACAGGTAATCACCTACTTGGTAGAAGATGGTGGAGATGGCGATGACTATTTTGTCTCCTTTATCTATGCGTCAAATTCGGAATCGGAGAGGAAGGAGCTTTGGCGGGATCTCAAAGCTCATCATAGCTCCATCTCTGATCAAAATAAGAAATGGATGATCTTAGGGGATTTCAACGAAATTGTCGATGGTGAAAAAAATTCTGATCCGTGCCATGTACTCTCGTCTGGCTCGCAAGATTTTCAGAAGGTTTTACGGGTCGATTGTTTAACGAACATGGGTTTCTTGGCCCTCTATTCACATGGTGTAACAAAAGACCGGAAGGGTTAATCAGTAAGAAGTTGGATCGGGTTCTTATTAATCATGTTTGGATGCAGGCTTCTTCTCACTCTTACTGCATGTATGAAGTTGGAGGTTACTCCGACCACCACCATATTCGAGCTCTCCTGGATGTTGAGACCATACGACCGAATGATACACAAAGTTCTAACTTATGTATCCATAACTACTAGTGCACAACAATTATCAGTTATAGTACTTAAAGATCGAATCCACGAATAACGAATAATAAGCAAAGTAATTAAATAAATTCTAAATTAAAGCAAGGATGATGTGGTTTTAAGTTTAACTAACTAAGGCAAAAAACAGTGATTTTTGAAGGTTTAAATCAATTAAAACAAACGCTAGGCTTTTGGGAACTTCAATTAAGAATCCATTATGTGCCTAATTTACGACGAGTGTCAATCGACACTGATGTGGTGTCGATAGACACCTCACGTACAAAATTTATGCAACCTTAACTCTAGAACGTGAATAATGCCTACAAGCAATCCAACTCTCGCTGAGAAAACTATCTTAGTTTAAATTCTAGCAAACCAAAAATCTTTGTGAATCCCAAGGAATTAAACTAGTGTTAACAAACCTATTCAGTTGTTCACTAACTATTCTAAACCAAATCTGTTTGTGAAATGATAGCTAGCTCTCCTAAGATTAGGATTCCAGAATTTATTAACACTCTCGTGTATAATAATTTATCTATGATCTAGACTCTAGATGATCAAGTTAAAGCTAGCATTAAAAACAATTGTGGGGGTCGGATTCCACCCCCGAAGATTGATAACGTAAAACAGTCAACGACTATGACCCACGACTCGGACATCCGTTCTTACCATCGAGCATCTTAACGCTCAATGAGTTATCTTCGATCATCAATCGTCACGCAATGCGTATCCATCGACTTAGACGTTCAAGTTACGACCATCATGGATCCCGGAATACGATCTAAGTACGAATCACTCGCAACGGCCAAGCGAGGCCCACGAGCTACGAAGCAAAGCGTAGCTCGTGAGCCACATTGTTATACTTGGCCAGCGAGTTTCATCTCTAAGCATGGCTCGCGGGCCACAGTCCCTCCCTTGGCTCGCGGGCCAAGTCTTCCGTCTTGTCCTCGAGCTAAACTCCTCCTATGAACTATCGAGCTCTTTCCGGCTACCTTCGTATGCGCGATTGTCTTGTGGGTCCCTTCGGACCATCAATGATCATTCAGACACGACATGACCCGCACATGAACACATCGATCAGTCTACGACAAGCCGGAGCCATGCGTCAAGATTGGAGGTTGCGAGCCACGAACACCGAGTGTGGCACACGGGCCACCTCCTCTTGTGGCTCACGGGACACAGAGCTTGGTGTGGCTCGCGGGCCACGGGGCTCTCTTTTTCTCATGGGCCACGACCCTTCCAATCCTTCTGAAGACCTTTCCGTTTCATCATCGATCCTTCCGACTCAGACGTTCGTCGATGATCCTTCCGATTATGTTCCAGAGAAGAAATCTCTTGGTACGACCCGCGGACCACGACTAGAAGGAGACTCGCGGGCCACGCGAGTAGAGTGTGGCTCGCGGGCTACATGGTCCTATTGTGGCTCGCGAGCCACAAGAGAGAAACAAGCTTGCTCGCGGGCCACGATCCTTCTGATCCTTCCGAAGATCGTTCTGGTTCATCGACGATCCTTCCGACTGACCTAGACATTCGCCGATGATCCTTCCGATTGTGTTCCGGGGATAAAACCTCTTGGTACGACTCGCAAACCATGACAACGAGAACAACGTCCCGTGGGCCACGACGATCGGACTCGCGAGTAGTTTGTGGCTCATGAGCCACATGATCGTCTTGTGAATCACGAGCCACAAGAGGGAAATGAACTCACGGGCCACGCGAATTCCCTCTTGCTCGCGGGTCACGTTCCTTCCGATCTTTCCGACGTGTCCCATGTGATGTAGGCACGCTTAGGTTGTGCTTATATGGGATGGAAGGTGTGGTGGTGATGGTGAATCTCTAGATGGTTGTAGAACACTTTTTAGAACCCGAATGGATGGATGGATGGATAAACATGTTGCAAGGGGGATCGAGAGACGCCACACAGAGAATGGAGGGCTCTGTGATAAGTCTAATCTCCAGCTTCAAAGGCTTCACACCAAGGAAGAAGAAGAGATGCAGCCAAGGCGGCTAGGGTTTCTTCTTTAGAAGAAAGTTCGTTCTTTATTAAAAATCAAAGTCTATATTACAAGCTGAATAGGGAGCTTTATAATAGCTCTGCAGCCTAGGGCTTCGAGGCCCAAAAATCAAATAACAACAATAAAACCAAAATCCTAATAAGGAAAGTAACAATTAATTCTGAGGTAGCACAGACGCTAGCTCAAACGCTACTATAGAAATAAAAAACAAAAGGGAAATAACCTGCAAAATAACCAAGCAAACTTGTTAACAT
>OVAP01007740.1:0-10477 GCA_900406295.1 Aurinia saxatilis
ATTATATGTTTATTATAGTAAAAACCGGTAAAATATGAGTTATATCAGTTACACCGATGGCTTCTTATATCACATCAGAGCATAGCTCATCTTCCTCTCCTGCGGTCCAAATTCCGACGGTTTTCAGCCTTGGTGTAAAATCCAAAGCTGGCTTTACCGGAAATGTTGGTACCCGGGAAAGAGTAGAAATCAGCCACCTGTCTGACAAAGAAAACACATACCTCTCCCTCATGAACCCAGCCGTGAAGATGTTTTGCCAGAGTGTTCTCCGATCGCATCTAGCTCTGTGTCAAAACGCAAAGCTCACCCTCCCATCGATAATTCCGTATACAAATCACCCAAAACTTCCGACAAACTGGTGGCTTCCTTATTGAAACCGCTGCTCGATCAATGAGCCTCGTGAGCTGGAACTGCCAAGGAGCTGGAAGCACCGAGGTAGTTCATCGTCTCCGGGAGACACGACGTGATAACTTCCCGGATTTTTTATTCTTGTCAGAAACAAAGCAACAACATGGATATATGGTTGGGTTACAAGAGAGTTTGGGTTACGATAAGCTTCTTACCATTGATCCCCTTGGTCTAAGTGGGGGTCTAGCGGTTCTTTGGAAAGTTGTTATTTAGTAGATGTGGTGAGTATGGATAGTCGAATTATTGATTTAAAGGTGACGATGGGTTCCATTAACTTCTTCTTAACGTGCGTCTATGGTGACCCTAAACATGAACGAAGGAAGTTAGTAGGGAATCGTTTGGAAAGATTGAGCATAAACAGAAATGCACCATGGCTTTTGGCTGGTGATTTTAACGAAATTATGAATAATGTTGAGAAACTGGGAGGTCCGGCAAGAGATGAAGCATCCTTCTGGGATTTCAGAAACATGGCTGCAGTTTATCACATTCGAGAACTGCCTAGATCTGGTGTGGTTTTCATGGGTTGGTTATCGGAATGTTGGTCCCATTGGTACCAGTGATCAGGATAAAATTTGGATCCAGTGTAGACTTGACAAAAGCTTTGGCAACAATGAATAGTTAACACTGTTCCCCTTCTCATCCAACGAGTATATGACATTATGGGGATCAGAGCATAGGCCTTTCAAAATTTGATTCTCTCAACACCCAGAACCCAAGGGTAAAGGCCGATTTTATTTGGACACTCGTCTTCTCTCATCTCCAGATATTGAAGAGGTTGTGTGCAGAGGATGGTTGGGTGAAGACCAAGGAAATATTATTATCCATTGAAGAAAGAATTAATAATTGCGGGCGCATCCTCGCTGGCCATAAGCGAGATCATGTACCTAACGCTAGAGTGAGGATCCAACAGATCAAACAGAAGCTGGATGAGGAGATTTTTAAACAGTTCCGGGTTCTGAGTAGATTACGACAGCTGAACCTAGATCTTGCTGAAGCTTATCGTCTTGAAGAGTTGTTTTGGAAGCAGAGAAGTCGTGAACAATGGTTGTGCGAAGGAGACAAAAATACACGTTATTTTCAGAATAGTGTTAAGGGAAGGAAAAGCAAAAATAGGATCATTATGTTGAAGGATGACTTATACTGGGAATATTACTATGAGGGTTCCAAAGGTACAATTTTTCGGTCTCTGATTACCAGCACTAATCCTACGAACATGGAGGAATTGTTCCAAGGGTTTTTCCCCCCGGGTTAGACCGGAGATGAATAAGATCCTGCTATCGCTTGTTATAGATAACGAGATCTGTCAGGTTGTTTTCCCTATAAAAGGCATGAGCTCTCCTGGATCATATGGGTTTACGAGTGTCTTCTATCAAAAGTTTTGGAAAATTATGGGTCCATCGATTTCACAAGAGATCAAACAATTTTCTGAAATGGCAGCAATGCCTCATTCCTGGAACCACACTCACTTATGCTTACTCCCCAAAGTTGTCTCTCCATCGAAAATGACTGATCTTCGTTTAATAAGTTTATGCTCGGTACATTACAAGATTATCTCTAAAATCTTGTGTCAACCTTGAAGTTTATTCTCCCATCGTTGGTGTCAGAAACACAAGGAGCATTTGTAGCAGGTCGTTTAATTTCGGACAATATACTCATTTCTCATGAGATGATACATCGCTTGCGAACGAATGATAAAATCAGAAAAAACTTCATGGGGGTGAAAACCGATATGTCTAAGGCCTATGATCGAGTGGAATGGAATTTCTTGGAAGCTCTCATGCTGAAGATGGGATTTCACACTCAATGGATCATGTCGTGTGTGTCTTCAGTCTCCTTTACTATCCTTCTTAATGGACAAGCTCATGGTCTTTTTTATCCGGAGAGGGGTCTTCGATAAGGGGACCCTTTGTCTCCTTTCCTCTTCATTCTCTGTGCGGAAACGCTGGTAAACTTCTTGGAGAACAACAACAAACTGCCTGGCATTAAACTCGGCAATGAAGGCCCTTCGATACATCATTTACTCTTCGCGGACGATAGTCTCTTGCTATGCAAAGCCTCCTTGGATGAATGTGCAAAACTCAAAAACTGTTTACGAGTTTATATATGGTCTAGCTTCCGGTCAAATGATTAACTTTTCCAAATCTTCCATCATATTTGGAAAGCTAGTGAATGACCGCAGTAAGAGACATATCGAAAGGCTGCTAGATATCGACAAAGAAGGGGGAGGGGGAGGAAGTTACTTGGGTCTACCCAAATGTTTTAGCGGATCAAAACGAAAGTTGTTACGATTTATTCAAGATAAAATCTAAAACCGACTTCATGGATGGTATGCAAAATCACTTTCACATGTTGGTAAATAAATTCTCCTTAAATATATTGCATTAGCTCTCCCGGTTTATGCTATGTCCTGCTTCAAATTATCTAAAGATATTTACAAAAACCTTACTAGTGCAATGATCGAATATTGGTGGAGTAATGGTCAAAAGAAAAAGAGGATTTCATGGGTTGCGTAGAGCACATTGTTGTAGAGATAAAGAGGCTGGCAGTTTGGGGTATTATGATGTTCAACGATTAAACCAAGCCTTGCTAGGGAAACAAGCATGGAGAATTTGGAATGAGCCCGACTCCCTGATTAGTCGAGTCTTAAAGGGACGTTACTTTGCAAGTGGTTCCTTTCTCTATGCTACCGAAGGAAACAGGCCTTCATACGCTTGGCGTAGTATACTCCATGGGTGAATTATCATGTCTAGAGGTTTGTTAAAACAGATTAGAGATGGTACTGATACGAGCGTTTGGCATTCCAATTGGATTTTCGATGAGATCCCTCGCCCCCCCCCCCCCCCCCCCCCCCCCCCCCCCCCCCCNCCCCCCCCCCCCCCCCCGCATGCCAACCACGGTATAGAGAAGATCAACACCATATTAGTTTCGGATTTAATTCATGTTGGTTCCTGGAACGGTACTGAAATTCGGAGGCTATCCTTGCCTCGAGATGCAAAGTTTATCCTCAAAGTAAGGATTACTCAAAGATTTTCGGACTCACAGGTGTGGAGCCTTACACCAAACCGCATTTACTCAGTCAAAAGTTGCTATAAGTTGATTGAGCGATTCCTTGATCTTCAACTTCTTCAATACCCACCTGTTTCGCCACTTGAAAAATCAGTATGGTCACGTCTTTGGAAATTACCTACTGTCCAAAAAGTCCGACATTTCATTTGGAAAGCTCTCTTGGGCGCATTAACAGTGAAAGAAAGACTACAGAGCAGGCATATCGACATAGACCAACGTTGTTCTTCATGCGGTTTTCACTCCGAAACAATATGTCAAATGCTCTTTACTTGTCCACTGGCAGCCCGAGTTTAGAATGCAGCAGGAATAGAACCTCCTTCGTCAGGTTTCTCCAATAATTTTGTATTCCTTAATGTTTTCCACTTGTTTCGATGCAGACAAGACACCCACATATCTTACAAGCATCTTCAAGCCTTTTCCTGGCTATTGTGGCACATTTGGAAGGCTAGAAACAGCCTTGTGTTCGAACAGAAAACCTCTACCGAACATCTTATTCTCACCAGAGCCTTGGAAGAGGCAGGCATATGGGTATCACTGCGATCATCTTCCTCACCAGAACGAGAACAAGGGCCGCTATCAACTACATAACAATCTAAATGGCAAAAACCTTCTGCTCCTTGGATCAAATGTAACATGGCAGCATCTTGGGTAGATCTGCACACTAATTGTGGAGCCTCTTGGTTAACCCGAGATTACCAAGGTATTGTACGTCACTATGGCCGTAGATCTTTCTCCAGCATCCCTTCAAAGATCGAAGCAACTCTTTTAGAACTTTCATGGGCAGCGGAAAGTGTTACGAACCTTCGTTACACCGGAATTATCTTCGAGACCTCGTCGGACCAAATACCTAAGATGCTACAACAACCGAGCAAATTCCCCAGGTTCTCCCATCTGTTATTGGACATCAACCATCTTCTCCGTTATCTTCAAGAACGGAAACTTGAAGTGGTTCCTTCTACGTCCAATGAAGCTGCATATGCCATGGCTACAAGTGTTACTGTGGATAGACGTTATCAGTCATACATAGCTTGTGAGGCACCAGCATGGCCACATAACAAGATTCTTTTGGAAGCTCAACAGTGAGGGTCTCCATACAACTCTTTGTTTTTGCTCTCTCTCTCATTTTTGCTGAACTATCGATTTCTCAGGTTTTGTAAGTTTTTGGGCCTCGTCCAACTGATCCAGCTCACTATTAATCCAAAGCTTATCAGTGTTAAAAAAATAAAAAAGAGAGAGAGAGTGGATAAGCGTAAATTACTCGTACAATGCTAACAAGTGTCAAAAGTGTAATGGTGGATATGGAAGCAAATTACGGGGAAGAAAACACTAAATGAAGTTGTTACTTATTAGACCAGACCCCCTCTTTAATGCTGATTCCAAGAAAAAGAAAAATAATAATAAGTGGAGGAAAGAAAAAGACAAAACACGCCCGTTTTGATCGCCGGCATGCTGTGCCACTCCGGCCAACGTTCGTCTTTGAAGTACGTTTCTTTAATTATACCTCTTATATGTTTTCATAATAACATGCCACTTGAATGGGTATTATTTTGATTCAGTGTTAACCATAGAGAATTCTAATCTGACTTTCTTGTGTTTAATTTGATTAACCGAAAGTTGGAGGGATTTGAAAGTCAATTAATGGAGTTTTACAAGCAAGAAGAATTTCTCAATTGAGCAAGATGGCAGGAGAATTGTTAAATTATGACACCATTGAGGTACGTACGTTATATTGTCAGCATTAGTATGTTGTTATGCTATAGATTTAATATTTGTACACACTTGAAGCAGGGCAATGGAACAAGTTCTGATGCGGATTTAAAAGAGTACAAAAAGAAGGCGACAATAATAGTTGAAGAATACTTTAGCACCAATGATGTTGTATCAGTTGGTAACGAAATAAAAGAGCTTGGAATGGCTGAGTACCATTACTATTTTGTCAAGAGATTAGTCTCCATGGCTATGGATAGACATGATAAGGAGAAAGAAATGGCTGCTTTTCTGTTGTCAACGCTTTATGCAGATGTCATCGATCCCCAACAAGTGTACAGAGGTTTCAACAAACTGGTGGTCTCTGCTGATGATTTGTGTGTGGATATTCCGGATGCAGTTGATGTTCTTGCTGTGTTTGTGGCCCGAGCAATTGTTGACGACATTCTTCCACCTGCGTTTTTAAAGAAACAAGTCAAGTTGCTGGCGGAGAACTCCAAAGGTGTTGATGTGTTGAGAATGGCCGAGAAGAGTTATCTAGCCACTCCGCTTCACGCAGAAGTTGTTGAGAAGAGATGGGGGGGCACTGATAACTGGACAGCTGAGGATGTCAAGGGAAGAATCAACGACTTGTTGAAAGAGTATGTAATGAGTGGAGACAAGAAAGAAGCTTTTAGATGTATCAAAGGATTGAAAGTTCCTTTCTTTCATCATGAGATTGTCAAGCGAGTGTTGATCATGGCAATGGAAAGGCGAAAGGCGCAAGTAAGGCTGCTAGATCTGTTAGAAGAAGCAATTGAGGTTGGTCTCATAAACTCCACTCAAGTGACAAAAGGGTTTAGCAGAATCATTGATTCTATTCAAGACCTGTCTCTTGACATACCCGACGCCCGCCCTACATTACAATCTTTCATCTCAAATGCGGCCTCTCAAGGATGGTTATGCGCTTCTTCTCTAAAACCATTCTCTAGGGAAAACTTACTTGAAAACTCCACTGCTAATGTTTTTAAAAACAAGGCTAAGTCCATCATCCGAGAATATTTCTTTTCTGGTGACATTTCAGAGGTCGCACATTGTCTAGAGACAGAGCTTCATGCATCTTCGAGTCAACTACGCACAATATTTGTCAAATATCTCATCACTCTAGCAATGGATAGAAAGAAAAGAGAGAAAGAGATGGCGTGCGTTCTGGTCTCCTCTCTTGGTTTCCCTCCCAAAGATGTTAGAAATGCATTCTCGATGCTTATCCACTTAGCGGACGACACTGCTTTAGACAACCCCGTCATTGTAGAAGATCTTGCCATGTTCTTAGCCAGAGTTGTGGTCGACGAGGTGTTAGCTCCAAGAGATTTGGAAGAGCTGTTAAGCCAGCCAAGCTCAACCCTGGGCCAAAAAGTTATTCAAATGGCGAAAACTCTGTTGGAAGCACGTCTTTCCGGCGAAAGAATCTTACGCTGTTGGGGAGGAGGAGGAGCTGAAACAAACTCACCGGGATCCACTGCCAAGGAAGTTAAAGAGACGATTCAAATTCTTCTTGAGGAGTATGTCTGGGGCGGAGACCTTAGAGAAGCATGTAGGTGTGTGAAGGAACTTGGAATGCCGTTTTTTCACCATGAAGTTGTGAAGAAGTCAGTGGTAAGGATTATTGAACAGAAAGAGAACGAGCGACTATGGAAGCTACTTAAAATGTGTTTTGATTCTGGACTAGTGACCATTTATCAAATGACCAAAGGGTTTAAAAGAGTCAATGAGTCGCTTGAGGATCTTTCCTTGGATGTACCCGATGCGATGAAAAAGTTTGCTAGTTGCGTCGAAAGAGCCAAGCTTGAAGGCTTCTTGGACGAATCGTTTGCTTTTGAAAAAACACAAGGCACGAAAGAGAATGGCTCGTCATCGTTTGGATGCATTTGAGCACCATCTTCAGTCTACACTCGAGACCTTGGTTTGACGCAAAAGTCACCTTTTGAGCTTTTTTTTTTTTTTTTTTTCCCGTTTTTTGGATACACTGGTCCCCCTCTTTTTTTTTTAAGTTTGTTTATNTTTTTGGATACACTGGTCACCCTCTCTTTTTTTTAAGTATGTCTAATGTGTTTTGTTTTTTTTTTGGGAGAAATTATATAGAACAGAGTTAATCTTTGGATGTATTATTATAGATTCGGGTTTCTCCCACATATTTACTTATTTGGGATTAATTCTTTGTAAAAAAATCATTTATCCAACATGGAACAACATATTTACAAGAATGCCGTTATAATTTAATTTAGAAATTATGTAAAAATTGGTAAGTATTTTTGTTAGTAATTAAAGATTAAATTATAAAATTATTAAATTAATTTATCTGGACCAAGACATGTAGTCTAGTGGTTTGTGCTAGTGTTGTCACTCTGTTACCGTCTGTGTTCGAGCCCAACTTAATGCATGTTAGTTGGGAGTAGAATATGGACTCTTTGTTTAAGAAGAATTTTCATGGTTTTAAGATCAGAAGGACATTCATGATTTACTCAATATCTAGATAATTTTATTGTTAGGTTTGTGATACTAGAGTTTTTATGATTTTGATTAATTTTTTGTTGTATTCTATAATTACATTGTTATTTTTAGTAATATTCTTCTACATGATTAAAGAAAAAACAATTATAAATCAAAACAAAATAATGTCCCATCAAAACAGGAACAAAAAAATCTCAAACCAAAACATAATGGGGTTTAACCACATATACCCAATTTTCTATATTCTATACCCTTAATCACAGATACCCACAACTTTTATTATAAAATACCCTTAAAATCACATACTTCCGTCGTTGCATCAATTCATTCTACTCCGGATACTAACTCGTGCGTTTTGTACAGGTCAAGGTCCGATCTCAGATCCAATTTCCGATTCACCGTGTCTCATCTCTCCTTTTGTCCGATGTATCTGCTACACAGTTTTACCCTATGTACTTCTAACTGCAAGTGCACAGGCAAATATCAGCTATAATACTTAAGGATCGAATCCACAAAGACCGAATAAATATGCAAACTAATTAAATAAAATTCTAAATTAATGCAAGGTGGTTGGTTTTAAGATTAACTAACAGGGGCAGACACTACGTGATTTTTGGGGTTTTATATCAATTAAAACAAACGCTAGTCTTCAGGAACTTCAACTAAGGAATCATTTCTAAACCTATCTACGGACCGTGTCGATCGACACTGGTGTGGTGTCGATCGACACTCGTGTGGTGTCGATCAACACCCTACATGCAAAACTTAAGGAATCCTTAACTCTAAAACATGAACAATGCAAACAAGAAATCCAACTCTCGTTGAGATTAACTATCTTAATTTAAACCCGAGAAAGACCAACTTTCGCTGAGAAATCCTATGGAATTTAAACTAGTATTAACAAACCGATTCAATTGCTCACTAACTATTCAAAACCAAGTCTCCCAGAGAAAAGATAGCTAGCTCTCCTAAGATTGATCCCAACAATTGTTTTACACTCTCATGCACAATAAATTCCCTATGATCTAGACTCTAGATGGACAAACTAAAGCATGACATTAAGAACAATCTAGGAGAAGAGTTAATTAATGTATCTTAAATTAAGCTAAGGTAAACAGAAAATCATCCTAGTCTAAGAACCCTAAACCTAATTGATAGAGTACTCAAACATAGCTAAGCAATTCATCATGCAATAATCAATGAAAGCAATAAACTGAATAAATCAAAGAAATAAAAAGGGTTCAAAGGTTTCTTCTCCCTTACAAAACTCTTTGAGAAGAAAAATATTGTATATGGCTAAACAATGCACAAAATAAAGTATATATAGGGTAGAGGACAAATTTCTAAGAATGGTAAATTTGCAAATCCAATTTTACATAAGAATTATGGAAAATATGTTGATCTTGTGAAAAATGGAAAATCTGGCTGATTTTTGGATGGGTGTTGATCGACACCCGAGTAGAGTCGGCCGACACTCTGCTATGTTTTTGCCATTTTTCTTCGTTTCCTTTTCCGCTCCTCAAGCTTGTTAAATTTTGTTCCATAATTCTTCTAGAATATTCTCATAGCTCCAAAACTCGTTGTTGCACCTCGAATGACTCTTTTTTACTGTAATAATAATAATATATACTCAAAATACAAACAAGTATATGTTTATTATCATAAAAACCGGAAAAATTATGAGGTATATCAATCATACTTGAGGACTATGAAGTCGGTCGGGATGTAAAACTTGCCTACTCAGACTGGTACATCTTCAAGGATCCCTTCGAAGTCCATCATTCCCATTCGTTTAGCAACTGAAAGAGGCATCAAGTTCACACCAGAGCCGAGATCACATAGAGAGTTTTCAAAACGATAATCCATAATTGACAAATCAAGTACAAAACTCCCTCAATCTTCAATTTTGGTTGGCATTTAATTGGTAAGGATGGTTGTGGCTCCCCTAGATACTGCATAGACGTCTTGTTCAAGACTACAATTGTTGGAGATGACCCGTTTGTTGAACCTCTTGAAAGGTGGTGAAGTCTCAATTGTCTCGAGCAATGGAATCTCAATTTTCACTATTGAAAGAATCCGTCGACACATCTCATCTTCTCTCTCTCTCTCTCTCTCTCTCTTTTAGACTTCGTAGGGGCAATGGGGTAAGGTACCTTAGGCTGGTTGACTCGTACATGAGGTGTAGAAGGGCTAACGAGCTGATTTGATAAAGAAGAACTCGGGTTGGCATGTTTCACAGGCGGGTGTTGATCGACACCCTTAGTGGTATCGATAGATGAACAAGGACGTTTTGTGTCTAGCGTTGAAAATCTTTCGCTAACCACAACTTACTTCAGTAGTCGTAGTATAGTTTGAGGGTCAATCCACTTGAGAGAACGATTAACGCGATAAGCACATCAAATTCCTATTAATCTAAAGCGATCAAAGTGTTTGTTTTTCAGATTCAAACTTAAAACATGCATTAACTAAGTGAACTAATAAGCAATGAAAAAAAATAACAATAAAGAGCAAGTAAAGACACTAAAACAAACAGTTTAAGAAATCAAATTAAACAAGCATTGACCAATGAGTAATGACAATAACGATTAAGGGTAACTAGTAATTGACCTTGTGGGGGTTAGATTAACAATTAACAAGAACCATCCTAGGCAAAAGACCACTAATCTATAGATTAACCCAAATCCCTTTGGTGTTAATCCCTTTGAAGATCATAACTTTGAATAATTTCCCAATTGTCAAACCTATGAAATTCAACCAAGAAAATTCAAGCCTAATTTACCACTAAACACCTTGACTCATTTCCCAA
>OVAP01007741.1:0-10477 GCA_900406295.1 Aurinia saxatilis
AACACACGAAGAGATCTCGTGGTGATTGCATGGATAGTAAACAAGTTTTCAGAGCCGGTCAACTGTCCAGAGAGAACTCCAGAGTTAAACGTGCTTAAGCTGGAGCGATTTAAGGATGGGTGACCTACTGAGAAGTAATTCGCGGGGAAAGATCTCGTGGTGATTGCAAGGATAGTAAACGAGTCTTACGAGCCTCCCAAAATTAACGCACCGACCGTCGTATAGGGGTGGGCCCATGGGCCGAAAGAGGGCATGGGGACCTCACCGGTAGGGGTGGTCACTGTGTCTCTTCCCTATAAGTGTCCTGCTTTCGACATTGCGTGTATTTCCGTTGTTAGAGAAGAGAAGCTTGCAGTGTTATTACAGCTAAAAGCTACATCCAAGGTTGAGATATGGGTGACAAATAAGATTGATGATGATAAGACCCAAGTGGTCTCCTGGACCAAGGTCTTACCATTGGATTTTAACATAGATGTTGTTCCGATTATTGATTTTGCAACTTTCTTGCTAGACGAGGAGAAGAAAATCGTAATGTGTTGTGATAGATGGTACGACATGAACGACGCGAACATCTCCAAAGACAGGATATATATTGTTGGGGAGGATAATAAAGTCACACACGTTGATTTGGGAGAATCTTACACAGATGGATTTTGGGCCAGCTATTCTTAATTATGTACCAAGTCTGGTTCAAATCGAGCAAACTGCTCGAGGCAAAAGGAAAAGAGGTGACTAAAACAAGTCTCTTCTTTTCTCTTTTGCTTTGTGTTTTTTTTTTTTTCAAATGTGTTGTAATCTCATTTTTTTTTCCTTCTCTTTTCTATGTTTTTCTTGGAACTTATATTTAAATACAAGAACATTTACAGATAAAATTTAAACTTAAGTAGTTCGAAAACAAAAAAAAAAATCTTAAAAAAAAAAAAGATTTCAGACCATCTAAATATACGTCAACCAAGAATACATATTCTTCTTCTTTTTTCTTTTATTTTTGAAACTTTAAGAGTACAGATTCTAAAGACATGTTTTTGTGTTGACAAAAAAGAAAGAGACATACTTGTTCCTTTATTAGCTATAAACTTCAAAATAAAAAGTTTTGACATCATGCATTGGAAACTTTTTCCTACTTTCACTTAAAAGATACACTAATTAATTTACTTGACCTCATTAAATGATCTATGTTTGTGTAATGATACTAGGGGTGGGCATTTCGGTTTAATTTGGGGTTCAGTTTAAGTTTGGTTTGGTTCGGTTTTTCGGTTCTAGTAAATCATCAACCAAACTCAAACCAAAATTAGTTCAGTTTGGTTCGGTTCGGTTCGGGTTGGTTATAGTTCCGCTTTTAAAAAATATTCCATATAACTTGAAATTAAACTCCTAAATCGTAGTAAAAATAAACCATAAGAATTATTCAAACTAAGAAGTCACACTAAACACAAAAACCATTAAATTAAAAAAAAATCAAATGTATTAAATTAAAAATACTTGTTTCACAAGGAGAAAAGAGGAGCCAAAATACTAAATACTAGTAATTTAGTATTGTATGTCAAAATTCAAAAGAAAGAAAAAATAAACTTATTCAATCTACTTCTTCTTTTGTACGCAACATTCACTTAATATAACAAAAAAATATGTATATACTTTTTTATATATAAATAATTAATTAATAAAAAACACATCGATTTACCGGTTTGGTTCGGTTATATATATAAACCGAACCATACTGTTTGGGTTGGGGAAATATTGAATCGAACAATTTGCTTAAGANATATGTATATACTTTTTTATATATAAATAATTAATTAATAAAAAACACATCGATTTACCAGTTTGGTTCGGTTATATATATAAACTGAACCATACTGTTTGGGTTGGGGAAATATTGAATCGAACAATTTGCTTAAGAACTTCGGTTTGGTTCGGTCCGATTTAACTTTAATTGGTTCGGTTTGATTCGGTTAATATGCCCATACAATTAAATTGATGATGGTTACATACGAAAAAGTAAGGAAGTTTCCAAACATACTATGTGATTTGAAATTCCTTTTACCATATGGAGTCCATATTAAACGCGTCTTCTTGTGGTTGCGGTTGCACTTGAGACGAATTTGAGCCAATTTGCATAATATTGGAGACTCCTTGTTGAAGAAGAGATGAACTGATATTAGAGGTCATCTCTTTTGGAAACTATAAGAGTTCCTAATTTGGAAAGCCTTGAGCAACAAAGAGTTGATTGGCGATAAAGGAGTACCAAGTAGACTTTTTTTTGTTTTTGAGATAACCGTGGTGTCCAAAGACTAATCCACGAGACCCAACCAATCCATGTAAAAATCATGTTTCCACGGGATAATGGCCAACGTGGATCGAACTCGTACCAAATAGACTTGTTGTCCACGAGGGAAGATTATTAGCCATGTTCATGTTGAGACCGACCGTACTTGTAGTATTGTCTTGATCTAAATAAATATTGTTTTGTGAATATTGATGGAAGTGCTTGTAATCGACAGTTGAGGAGTTTGAATTGAGATTCGGAAGCTCAATATCTTCAAACTCATTTGCCAGAAGATGGTTGAGAAAGTTGAGGTTTTTGTTGTTCTTGTGTTTTCTTTGCTGTGCTCTTTTTGAAAATCCTACACACTACCCATTCCTCCTGGTAGATTATAATGAATATACATATGTAATTAATTTCTTATATAATTAAATGTAAGAAACATTTATAAAAATTGTAACTCTATACGATTTTTAAGCATGCATATATCTAGGTGGTTTAATAACTTAATATATGTATGATCTTAAAGAAGTTTTAAGTCATGTTTGTATATTTATTTATTTTTGTCTGCAAATCTATACGTATAAAAGGGAGGTGGACTCTAATCAACAATAAAAATGTGGTATGGTTGGGCCATTGAAGGTAGCTCACAAAAAAAAAGTAAAACTAAAAAAAGAAGCAAAATAACAAACGAAACTCTTCGCTTCGTATCCTTCTTCTTACGTTCAACCTCACCGGGCCTTCACACTCTTCCCATCTTCAATTACTAAAGACGTTTTAGAAATCAGATTTAATTATTACCTACATCTAATCAGACATCAACGATATAAATGACCACTATCCTTGCGTTTAGATTCTCTGATTCTCCGAACGACATGGTTTTGATTCTTCACTGTGGTCCCATCGCTTCTTATGTCAATTGGTTCCTTGGGAGTCCTGCAATTGTATCAGAGCTTCTCACGTTTCACACTTTAGTCTACAGTCTATACCTATATCTCATAGGTTCGATTTAAGGTAGAAAAGAAAGAACTTTATAAATTGGGTTTCTGATTTTGGCAGTGCTCTTTGCTATATTACAGAGTATATTGAAAGAGTTGGAAGAGGCTTGTGATACTTGAAGAATAAAGTGGCACAAGTCTCGCATGAAGACCACGTTACATAGTATCACAATCTTGGTCTTTTAGTTTGTTTCAAACAATGAGAATAAATCTTGGTCTTCCTGGTATTTTATTTAAGCTCATCACTGTATTACGTTTAGATTAATCGAACAGAACAATTTCAGTTCAAAGCTCTCTGTTACATGTTCTGTTTTGAACAAGTGGTATCAGAGCTTTGAACTGAAATTGTTCTGTTCGATTAATCTAAACGTAATACAATGATGAGCTTAAATAAAACTTAATTTAACAACTTCCTAACTTAATCTAACAACTTCCTAAGTTAGCCTGGAACTAACTTAATCTAACAAGTCGAAGAGTTCAAAAGCCGGTATGGATGAAAGACTATGTGTGTGAAGGGATGGGGCTGATCATAGAAGAAGATGGAGAAGAGTTGATCGCTATGTTTGTTACTGAAGATGATCCCGAGAAATTTGAAGAAGCAATTAAACATGAGAAGTGGAGAAAAGAGATGGAGGCCGAGATAAAATCCATTGACGAGCAACACATGGGAGTTGGTTACGTTGCCTGTTGGTGCCAAGGTTATTGTGGTAAAGTGGATCTTTAAAACGAAGTTTAACGAACGAGGTGAAGTCGACAAGTACAAGGCGAGGTTAGTTGCTATAGGCTTTCATCAAACACATGAGGTTGGTTTTCATGAGATTTTTGCACCTGTGGCAAGATGGGATACCATCAGGTTGATCCTTGCACTTGCTGCACAAAAGAGATGGAGTGTGCTTCAGCTTGATGTAAAAAGTGCGTTTCTACATGGGGAACTAAAGGAAGATGTATATGTAGAACAACCAAAGGGGTTTGAAGATGGAAAAGAGGGTGAGAAAGTCTACACACTGAGGAAGGCGTTGTATGGCCTTAAACAAGCACCGAGGGCTTGGTATAGTAGAATCGAGAGCTACTTCATGAGAGAAGGGTTCAACAAATGTTACTGCGAACATACTCTGTTCGTGAAAACACAAGGTGAAGATGTCTTAATTTTGAGGTTGTATGTAGATGATCTTATCTATACAAGTAATTTCTGAAGATATGCTAGAGAAGTTTAAGGCGCCAATGAATGAGGAGTTTGCTATGACTGATCTTGGTCGGATGAAATACTTTCTCGGTGTTGAGGTAATTCGGGATGAGAAGGGCATATTCATATCACAAAAGAAGTATGCAGTGGAGACGTTGAAGAAATTTGGGATGGAAGATTGTAACATGGTGAGAAATCCTATTGTTCCCGGGAGTAAACTGACCAAGGAAGGTGCGGGATCACCGGTTGATCCTACTGCGTTTAAACAACTTGTTGGTAGTCTGAGGTACTTGACAGCCACTCGACCTGATCTTATCTATTTGGTCAATTTGGTGAGTAGGTACATGGAAAAACCCACGGAGCAGCATATGTTAGCTGCAAAAAGAATTCTGAGATACATTCAACGCACAATTGAGTTTGGAGTTCAATACAAGTGTGGTGGTGAAGAGAAGCTGGTGGGATATGTTGATAGTGACTATGCGGGTGATAGTGATGATCGGAAGAGTACTTCAGGTTACGCTTTCTTGTTTGGCGAAGGGGCTGTGTCATGAGGATCGAAGAAGCAACCGATTGTCACTCTCTTGACAACCGAAGCCGAGTTTGTGTCTGCAGCTAACGGAGCATGTCAAGGCGTGTGGTTGAGAAACTTACTTGAAGAGATGGGTGTTAGTCAAAGAAGTGGGACTGTTCTTTATTGTGATAACAGTTCCACAATCAAACTGTCGAGGAACCCAATTTTACATGGAAGGAGCAAGCATATTCACATAGGGTATCATTTTTTTCGCGAGTTGGTTAATGAAGGGGTGATAAATTTGCAGTACTGCTCGACTAGACATAATGACCAAGGCTGTCAAACTTGAAGCATTCGAGAGCTTAAGGAAGAGATTGGGTGTTAGCTCAAGAGAAGTGTAAACTGGAGAAATAGTGTTTCCGGTTTAGAGGAGATATTGAAGAATAAAGTGACAGAAGTCTCGCATGAAGACCACGTCACATGGTATCACAATCTTAGTCTTTTAGTTTGTTTCAGTCAATGAGAATAAATCTTGGTCTTCCTGGTTTGTAGGAAATACCAAGTCATGAGAAACCTTAGGAAGTTGTTAGATTAAATTTTATTTAAGCTCATCGTTGTATTACGTTTAGATTAATCGAACAGAACAATTTCAGTTCAAAGCTCTCTGTTACATGTTCTGTTTAATTTACTTGATGTCTGGTTAATTTTGTTCCTTTATTTTGTGAAATTGAATGCTTTGTTGCTAAGATTCTGTTTCTTTGATTGAGAGATTCGACTTTGAGCTTTGGTTGGAGAGCGAGGGAATTAAAGAAGTGTCAAGTTCAAATGATATGGTAATCTTTGCCTAACTTCCATCTTTTGCCCTGTTTTTGTATTGCATCATGAGTTAATATCAGGTGATTTGTAAATTGTAAAGATTTTTTTTGTAGAGTAATTCTTCGGATGTCACAAAGGGTTTTCAGAAGATGATAGCAGGAGTGTATCTTGGTGACATTTTTCGTAGAGTAATTCTTCGAATGTCACAAGAGTCTGATATTTTGGGAGCCACCACTTCCCTGCTATCTCAGCCTTACTTTCTAAGGTACATATATTCTTTTTGACCTCTTTAGACTACATATTCTCTTATCATGGGTCTTGTGCACTTAGATAATCTGTTGAATACTTGATGCTATATCATTAGTATAAATCTTAGACCTCATGCTTTTCAAGCTAATTTCACAACTAGATAAATCCTTGAGGCCAAAATTTCATGATCTTTTTTTCAAAAAAAAAAAAAATTTCATGATCTTTTTGCTATAATTTTTTTGTGTTTGATCAGGTTTTAAATTTGATATACGTTAATCATAAAGGTTTGTAACATATTTCATCCCTTGAAATGGATTCACATTTAGGCGGAGGAAGGTTCGTTGCAGATTCAAGGGCAGAAATTGATAAGTTAAGCAATAACGTTCCTTACTATTCTTATCATGGACCTGTGTTTAGATTTTTGCTTCGGGGTCATCGTGGGAAGTTGCATGAGGATAGATTGGTTTCTATGTTATGAGTGTGAGAGAAAGCATTTGGATGTTTGGTTATGTTGCGTTTGTGATATGAGAGGGCTTGTTTGTTTGATTACAGGAACTATGGTTTTGTGACTTTTTTTCATTTATGTGGACATTCGGATACTGTGAGATGGGATGAACTTGGGTTGATGGATGTTCATGTAGTGATATAAAGACTTCTTCTTCATTGGTGGTGTCAGGACCAATGTAGCTTGGACCACTTCATGATGGATCTTATGTTTCGGAAATGCTAGAATCGGCGAAGGAATGGGGATGGGTGAGTGAGAAGAGAGTGATCCAAGAGTACCACCTGGATACACCAAAATGGATGAGGTCCTTCACTATTGTACAATTGCATTTATAATAAAGACACATTCCTTTAACATTAGATGATGAGGATTTGTTTATGTTGTGATCAGATGGGTAGCCTTGCTACGATAGACTCACCTTCATTGAAGAAAATGACAAGTGCACTTGTGAAGGTATAATGCCATTCTCATACTTTGACCTCTAAAGAAATGAATGTGAAGATATAAAAATCTCAGAAATTGTACCTGTGGATTTTTGCAGGAGGGGTTTAGTAGATCTCATGTGAGAGTTTGTGGGATTTGAGAGCGTTGGGATAGAGATAATCTGATTTGAGAGCGTTGGGGATAATGTGGAAATTCTGATTTAAATTCTGATTTGCCCCATGTCAGAATTTGTAAGAATTGCCAAAGATAATTTGCAAGGCTGATTTTGTTCACTTATAAACAAGGTCAATTATATCATTTAAGTAGAGATTTAGACGCTGTTTCTGCTCTCGCAAGCAATCTTGCTCAACCTTTAATCAAAAATAAACCTTAGTACGTGAGCTCTTTTCCAAGCAATTGAATTTAGCCATTGTACGAAAGAACTTAATAGAGGTCACATGTCAAATACAATAGCAAATAATGTTTTATTCGTTTTTGATAAATAAGCAGTAATGATATGTTTGATAAATGAATGTAAAATTCTTAAAATCACCCTAGTTATAAAAATTATTATTAAATAAAAAATTAATTTTTTTTTGTCTCAATAAAAAATAAAAAATAATAAAAAAATAAAAAATAATAAATAATGTTTGATGAATGGATGTGAAATTCTTAAAATTATTGTAGTTATATAACATATTGAATTACAATATCATACTATTACTACTTATTTAGCATACACAAATTCATTGATATCAACTTCAAACCTGAAAATATTGAAATAATTTACTAAAATAAATAGAATTTCTCTAGAAAAAATCATATCTAACATAAAATTAACAAAATATCATTTTTTTTATCATAAATCGAACTATAGAACATAATCCGCGCGTAGCGCGGAACAAGTCCTAGTACTCTATTGAAAGATAAAATTGAGAGTTATACAATACCAAGACCCGAAATTGGAATTAAGGATATAAAACTAAGTGAAAGATAACTTGTAACACAGTCCACTTGGAACTCAAGCAACATGAGCTTCCTCCAAAACCACTATACACCTTCCATCCATCTAGGAAGGCCACTAGCTGTTGGAAACTGTTTTTTTGACAATGGCATTGGCCATTATTCTGATGGCTTGTCCGGACAATAAAGTTGTCGGAATGCCCCGATTTTGGAGTCATTGGATTCCTTGTTATGATCACTACAACGTAGTGTGTTCATTTGTCAAAAAACGGCGTTTGTTTGAATGAGAAATGTTGGTCCAAAGTCGATGAATTGGAAAGCTTAATAATTTGACTAAGTGTAAAAGATTAGCAAATTTACCACATTATATACATGAGGTGAGAGTCCTTTTTCATATATATATAAAAAAGTGCAACAAGTTTGAAAATCTTGTAAGTATATTATTGGAAAGAGAAAAACCTAACCGTATGACAATTATAATCGAGTCGAATTGTGTTGGGTTTGGTTAATGGACCATACAATATTATGAACCTATTTGGAGTGGGCCAAATTCTTTGGTTACATATGAACCCAATATTTCTTTGTCAGTGATTTAGTTATTTACTAAAAATCAAAAGAAAAGATCTCTTCCAATGATGAAATAAACGTAGAGATTAACTACATTTATTTGGCTTTGAATGCTGAAATAATGAGGGGAACGTTTTCTTTTGGTTTTTAGCTTGAAGAGAAGCTTTAAAACGTATGGTCTTTGCCCTTCTTTATAATGAGATAACCATTCATATTTTTTTAAAGAAAAAAAAATGAGAACAATCTCCTTCTTTTATTCTTCTTAGTTGTCTGAGAGTACAACACAAATTCATGGTTCGTTAGGCTTCTGATAGAGTGTTGCTGATCAGAAGATTGTTGCAGTTGTATCCTGGGACTCTAATCGCCAAACAATGGTCACACTACGGGGCGATTTTTGAGTTAAGAAAAGAGATCTACGTCTTGACTCTGCTTATATTTTGTAACTATTATTCATATTCTTCTTTACAATTTATCAGATTGTGCCCCAATAAATTTAGGGTCCTACACTAGCACATATGAATTCGGATGACCATCCTTCACCACGCTTTCCGCAATAGTATTTGCACCCTTGTTGGCTAAAGGATGCTCATAAACGACACTCCAATATCTCTGATCTCTAAGTAAACCCAACACTTCATAATATGGTATGTCTAAACTTGGCCAATCTTGTGGTTTAAGTAGATATTTTACCATCTCTGTGGAGAAATATCCCACATCTGAAAGATGTGATGGGACATGACTAATATATAAGGGGATTGGGTCTCTCCACTAATTGTCAATTGGCTTTTAGCTGGAAGCCCATGAAATTTAACATGGTATCAGAGCCTAACACACGCTGCCCACTTAATCCGGCCTGATAATAGGCCCAATCAATCTAATCCAAATCGTTCCGGTCCGATAATAGGCCCGTTCGATCTTATCTGAATTCTGCCCGACTCGAATTAGTCCGGCTTATTCTCTTCTAATGAATCATATCCTATGATAGGATATTGTCGAGATTAATGGTTATAACGCACCATTATCTCGAGGGGGCGTGTGGAGAAATATCCCACATCTGAAAGATGTGATGGGACATGACTAATATATAAGGGGATTGGGTCTCTCCACTAATTGTCAATTGGCTTTTAGCTGGAAGCCCATGAAACTTAACAATCTCCGAAATGCTTACTGCAAACAATACACTTTGAAACTCAAAGATCTGATACTCTCTAACGTCCAGCGCCAAACTCGATCCACAGCCATTCTACTTGAAGTCACACCCACGAAGGAGCGTCTAGCATGCATTAGTATGACTCTCCTACTATTCTTGAGAACCCACGCCGCTCCCATCTCCTGAGTTCTCTGCGACCAACTCATACCGATATTGCATTTGACATCTTCGAATGTTGCATGTTTCCATCGTGGAGCCACTTATGTTCCCGTTGTAGGATTACGTTTAACCACTTTATTAATCGCAGCCAACTTAAGGTCTCCTCCAATGCTTTTTGAGAACAACATTTGCCAAATAAAACTTGTTCTCAAACAGACTATTCTTCCAAATTTCCCACATGAGCCACGGTGGAATGGTTCTAATTCATGTAATCTTTGATTATCCATCACTTCAAACAAATGTTGCACATTAGCATAAATACTTGAGCCAGAGAACCCACCAATTGGACTTGGTATATTTGTCATTTTCCACGATTGTTGGGCTATGGGACAGGTGAACAGGATATGGTTGATCGATTCATTCTCATCTCCATATACTTTGTAACGAGTGTCTACTACCATGCCTCTTGTTTCTATATATAAAAACTGTACAGTTTATTTTATGAGTCCAGAATTAATATTTTTAAAAAAACTTAATCATATATATACTGGAACTATTATATATATAACAATTATCCAAAAACAAAATGCTACTACTCATATATATGTATGTCATTTTGATATGCTACGATTTGTGTATACACTACAAGAAAACACCTCGTTTGCGAGGGCCGGATTCCACGCAAAG
>OVAP01007742.1:0-10477 GCA_900406295.1 Aurinia saxatilis
GAAGACTCCCTGGTTAACTAATATTTCCATTGTCTGTTTTCATGGCTTTCGGTGAGTTTGTTTCAGATTTTATTCTGGACAGATTGGAATAACGAGGTGAAAATATGATATGTTTAAATGTCGGACCGCCTTCACCAGCTGATCATTTGAGAGATGTATTCTATAGAATGGGACTCAATGACAAGGTGATTTTGATATTTTTTGTGCCATTTTTATTGTTCATATCAAACCAGATTGTTTTCTTTTTTACAGTCAGAGATGGTTACTTTTCAAACAGGAAATAGTTGCGTTATCTGGTGCACATACACTAGGATGATCCAGACCAGAACGTAGCGGTTGAGGCAAACCTGAGACAAAGTACACAGTATAATAAATAACAAAATCTAGCTCCTTTAGTTTGCTGTACCACAATGAGAGTGTTGAGATGTAATGAAAATGTTCACAGTGGCAGAAAGTTGGACCTGGAGAACCAGGAGGACAGTCATGGACAGTGAAGTGGCTTAAGTTCGACAATTCCTACTTCAAGGTCTAGCTCTCTATCAGTTTTAGTAATTGCCCTACTAACTTGGACTGGGAACAAAGAAGAAATATCAAAGAATATGGATAAGAATCGTAAGATCCTCATTTTGTTAATCACTTGCAGGATATCAAAGAAAAGAGAGACGAAGATTTGCTGGTGTTACCCACTGATGCTGCATTATTTGAAGATCCTTCGTTCAAGGTTACACAGACAGTGATTGCTAATAAGATGTGGCAGAATTATCAGTTCTTTGCTACTCAAAAGGAAAACATTAAAAATCTATGTTCTTTTACAGAACTATGCAGAGAAATATACTGAAGATCCGGCTGCATTTTTCAAGGATTACGCTGAAGCTCATGCCAAGCTCAGCAATCTCGGGGCGAAATTTGATCCTCCCGAGGTACATGAGTAAAAGAGAGAAAGTGTAATCTCTAGCCACTTGTATTAACCATTTAAAATCCAGTTCAGTGACTTAATCATAGTTTTAACCAGGGAATCATCATCGACAACAACCCTACACAAGCATTTGCAGAGAAGTTTTCAGTAGCTAAATATTCCACTCAAAAGGTTTGTATTTAGTACTCAACACTATGTGAATGGAAGCTTAGTGTTACATATACATCTTGAGGAAATGATTCTTGATTTTAATAATTTTCGGGGAATAATGACAGAAGGAGCTTTCGGATTCGATGAAGAAGAAGATAAGAGCAGAGTATGAAGCAATTGGAGGAAGTCCAAATAAGCCGTTACCAACAAATTACTTCCTCAACATCATAATATTCATCACCGTTTTGGTCCTCTTGTTCACTTTCTTTGGTAACAGCAACTCCGATTACTCTGGTTTCTAATTTTAGAAACCTACATTTTGAGTTCACTTATACATACATAATCAGTGATTATTAATCACGTTTGTGTTCATCACATATTCTTTGCAATTAAACACATAACTTCTATAACTTGCTTGTATATTATCACCTTTAATAACATTGCTTGTTTGGTGGTTTTATGTTTTGACATTAATTGTGAATTTTTTAAAATAACTGCTACACCTTTGCACGAATGCTTTTGAAACATTAAAATAAGGATTAACCTTTTTAGAGAATCATTCAAGATAGATACTAAAAAAAGAAGTCTTCTTCTGTCTTGAATTAGGTTTTTCAACTGTAGTAGTTTCTAATTATATATACAAACACAAGGGTATTTTATTTTTCTTTTTTGGTTTCATTAATTGATTTAGAAGAACTTTTCAAAGTTTTCAAGTAAACCCACGTGAGACATAGACGTGCATAGTAATGCCTGATCAAATCTCATTAATGTTTTTACTTAATGTTGGGAAAAATAAATGTTTCCTTTTTCAACAACCAGACTTTTGAATTTTCTATTAGATATTAAATTCTGAATCTAGAAAGATGTAAATGAATGGTTGGTAGTTTGTAAAACGACCTCTAAAATTGACGACGTAAGAAGCTTACGATGAACCGATGAGTTTGGTCAGACTCGTTCCTCATTTTAATTCTTTCTTTGAAACTTTTGGTCATACTTTCTTTCTTGTATTTTTCGTGGAAAGAACTATATATTATATACAAAAAAATGGTGATGTAGCATAAACAATTTTTATTATTAGTCTTTGTCTCACCCATTATGGTGAGCAAAAATGTTTGTAAATTTGGGAAAAGGTAAAAGTGAAAACAAGTATTGTTAAACGACAGACACAATCATTATTCTTTGTGATTTAGAGCTAATTAAAGCGAAATCAAAGGCCAATCATGTAACTTGTAAGTGTAAATATTAAATTTGAGGATTAAAGAACGAGCAATTATGGTATGGTTTTGGACGTTAGGGGACTGGGGCAAGGAGGTGCATGTGAAGTGGAAGTGGAAAGCACATGTCCTACTTTTATCACCCAGTAGTCACAATGTCTCATGTTATAGTATGCATTATTGTTACAATTTACAAAACAATAATGATCAACTTATGTTTGGAGAAGGTAATATATAAACTTATGCCATCTGATTTGAATATGAGTCCTTTCAATTTACATAATAGGCACAAAATTGTTTTTAAAAAAAATTATTTTTATCTTGTTTAGAAATGATGTTTTCAGAAATATATACAAAATAAATAAATCTAGTTATTAGTTAAATGATGATGCTTTAGATGATAACAAACAACTATAATACTCAACCATATTAGTTTTTTTTAGTATATGACCAGTTTATAATCGATTGTCTATATGTGTTGATGAATCTGTCCTACTGATTCTTGGCAGATATGGAACAATCCATGTCATGTATGATCTTACAAGACAATGTCATAGGTGAGATTGCTACCGAATAAGCGATTCCTATCATTAATATCAGCATTATAACTAAATTGTAATCGGCGTGTAACAAGTTCATCTCATTCCCGTAATCGGGATTGTAAAATATGAACATGTAACTTGTTTAGAAATTATGGTTCGAATAATTTACACAAAAAGAAAAACAATATCTATTGAGTGGTTTAAATGATATTTTGAATGGAAACAAACAATAAAGAAATACTCAACAAAATTAGAGCTAATACATAACAAGTTAATTCAAAATACCAAATATTTTTTTTCGGCAACATCATAAAATATGTATTCATCCATACCTGAACTCAAGCATTAACAATTTTAATACAAATTATTAGGATCCAAATTCTGATTATCCAAAATATTATTATTTTGTTTGTGTGTAAAACAAATAATTCATCTATTTTTTTCGTTCGTAAACTATTTCATCATCAATTCTTTTCATGTTTCTCCAATTTTTTTCCTAATTAATCCAAAATAACGATTTTTTTTTATTGTCACCACCTTTTGTTGCAAGAACATTAATGTTTTAATTGTCCAACTCAATTTCGTGTTGTGTGGTCAAAGATAGAAATAATGGCAACGACAAATTATGTAAGGGGCCAAAACTAAACAAATCTTAACACTAGGGTCAAATAGAAAAAAGAAAACCAAAACATTACGCGTGGAAAATAATAAATAAAAGAAAAAAACTTACAAGTCTTCTTTTGACGTCACCTTCTCCCGGTAAATTGTGAAATTAAAATATATTTCCTCGTCTCTCCCACTTTCTTTCTTCTTAAATTAATTTCCCCAAATTTTAATACTATTTACACACAGATCCCTATCTTTCCTTCTTCGTACACATCTCTATCCCATTTAAATTCTTATTAAAAAAAGTCAAAAATTCATCACTACACGACAATTTCTTCTCCTTCTTCTTCCTTTCTCGTCGTCTCTCTTACATACAAATCAGCATCCATGGCTATTTCTTCTCTGTTCCTCTTCTTCTACACTATAACTAATTTCTCTCTGTTCTTACGATTTTAATTTTCTCTTCAATTTTGGCGCCATTTTGTCATCATCTATGGGTTGTGGAGCATCAAAGATAGATAACCAACCACTAGTGATTCTCTGTAAAGAGAGAAAAAACCTAATCAAATCGGCTTCGTATCACCGTACCGCTCTCTCACACGCACATCTCGTCTACTTTCAGTCTCTCTCCGACGTCGGTGAAGCTATTAAACGCTTCGTCGACGAAGACGACATCGTAATCGCCTCTTCTTCTTCTCCGGATTTAACTCTCCCCTCCGACGAAGGTAAACCGAAGAAGAAACATAAGAGTCTCTCTACTTCCATT
This sequence comes from Aurinia saxatilis, assembly GCA_900406295.1. Lineage (NCBI taxonomy): Eukaryota > Viridiplantae > Streptophyta > Magnoliopsida > Brassicales > Brassicaceae > Aurinia > Aurinia saxatilis. The sequence continues at coordinate 4,195 of OVAP01007742.1, forward strand.
TCTCACTCCATCATCGAAGAAGAAGACGACGAAGATACAGATTCTCATTTACATTTATCTGATTCCGGATCTGAATTCGGATCCGGATCTGGTAATCATATCCATATTGATAACAGTCCGGTTCAACAGCAACAGAACCGGTCTCCGGAGACTTTTATTCCCGGTTATCCGATTAATTATGCTTACCAACCCGGTTATCCACCGGTTTACCCGTATTCGTACCCGGTTGGAGGATTTGGATATTCCGGTGAGGATTCGAATCCGAGAGGAATGTATTTCATGAAGAAATCGGCTCCTCAATCTCGACCGTTGATTTTCCAACCGGAGAATCACCACCGTGTAGAGCCGTCGGATGATTCTAATTCCGGTGGTGTTCGACGGAGATCGCCGCCGACTCCGACACCACCGTCGCCGCCTAGTGCATCAACTTGGGACTTTTTGAACGTGTTTGATACTTATGACTATGGGAACGCTCGTTCTCATAATCAGTTAATGGCGTCGATTTCGAGTAGTCCTGATTCGAAAGAAGTTAGGGAAAGAGAAGGGATACCTGAGCTTGAAGAAGAATCAGAGGTTGAAGAAGTGATCAAAAAGGTGTATGTACGTCCCAAGAGACGAGTCTTGGAGAAAGTTAAAGAAGAGCATAAGAGGAAAGTGCCTGTGGCGGAAATAGCTACCGAGAGCTCGTTTGATTCGGAGACTATCTCTTCGTTTTCGGGGAGTGATGAGGTAGAATCTGAGTTTCATTATGTTAGTGAGAGTAGTAGTAGGAGTTTGGGAGAAGATGTGTATGTGGGGAAGAGTAATGAGTTGGAGGAAACAAGTGGTTCGAGTTTTGATGTTGAGTCTTCTTCGAAAGTTAGTAGTTTATCGAGTTTGTCGATTCATGCCACTAGGGAGATTGGAGAGGTTGTCAAGGAGATTAAGAGTGAGTTTGAGATTGCTTCTTCTTGTGGGAAAGAAGTTGCTTTGTTGCTTGAGGTTAGCAAGTTGCCTTATCAACATAAGAACAATGGTTTTAAAGGTAGGTTGTTTGAGATTTTTCGATATTCTTTAGATGATTGGCTTTGTTCCTTTACTCAACCGTAGATTTGATATGTGCAATGTTTTTTATGTTTCAGTTATCTTATCCAGGATCATGTATCTGGTAGCACCATCCACTAGGTCATCGCGCTCTCAGACCGGATTGCCAATACGTGTAACATCTAGGACAAGGAGAATGGCCAAAACATATATAGGACAGGATGTTAATGGAGGATTTAGTGGAAATCTTTCATCAACCTTGGAGAAACTGTATGCGTGGGAAAAAAAATTGTATAAGGAAGTCAAGGTATTGAATGCTTCTTAGTCTCTAATGGGATTTGAGTGGTTTTTTAGATTCTTGCTTTTCGTTACATTTTGATTTCTGTTTGATGGCAGGATGAAGAAAGGCTTCGTGCTATATATGAAGAGAAGTGCAAGTCACTGAAGAAAATGGATAGTTATGGAGCAGAATCTAGCAAGATTGATGCTACTCGGGCATATATTAGGAAGCTCCTGACCAAAATCGACGTCTCAATAAGATCTGTTGATTCTATTTCCAGCAGAATCCACAAACTTAGAGAGGAAGAGTTGCAACCACAACTCACACAGTTAATTCAGGGGTAAATTATCTGTACACTTAACCTCCTTCTATTACCTACTTTTGATATCTACATAGCTGTTAAAAACTGATATTTGTGTGGTAAAGGTTGATAAGAATGTGGAGATTAATGCTCAAGTGCCACCAGAAACAATACAAGGCAATTATGGAGAGCAAGGTTCGATCTGTAAAGGCGAACACCGTTTTACAAAAAGATTCAGGTTCGAGAGCAATTATTGACCTTGAGATGGAGCTTAGAGAATGGTGCAGCAGCTTCAATAATTGGGTCAACACACAGAAATTATATGTTCAGTCTCTAAGCGGATGGCTCTCAAAATGCCTTCACTATGAACCTGAGGCAACCGAGGACGGAATTGTTCCTTTCTCTCCTAGCCGTATTGGTGCACCGCCTATTTTTATCATATGCAAAGATTGGCAAGAGGCAATGAGTAGAATATCTGGAGACAATGTGAGCAATGCAATGCAAGTTTTTGCATCAAGCCTTCACGAGCTATGGGAGAAGCAAGAAGAAGAAGAACGAAGAGTAAAAGCGGAATTTGAGCATCGAGATGCAGAGTCAGATAAGAGAAGCATGGTTTCAAGAGGTCGGTCAGAGAGCGGGGTATCGGCTTTAGATGATCTGAAGGTGGATTTGGATTCTATGAGTAAGAAGCTAGCGGAAGAAAGAGGTAGGCGTAAAGAAACCATTAAGCTTGTGAACAGCGAGTCTTCGAGTAGCTTGAAAGCTGGTTTAGTTCCCATTTTTGACACATTGAGAAAATTCACAGCAGAAGCTGTGAAAGCTCATGATATTGTTAGGCTTCACCATCCTCAGACTTCTTCATGATGAGTACCACATTTTGCATTCTTTCAAAGTTTTGTTACTAAAGTTAGATATATAGGCTTATAAGAAATTGTTGTACAGATATATTCATATTGGTTTATTGGTTGGTTAGTTTAGTTGGCTTTGTAATCCCTTTCGAATGCTGAGGAAAATAATATTGTTACTCTTTCACAAGCTAGGGACTGGCTTCAAACTTGTGACAAGTTTACATTCACAAATAATGATTAGAGACCTTAATCAAATATGAGTTGGCATGTGGTTGATGCTCGTGAAAAACTTGACAACTCCTTGATCATCTGAGATTTTGTTTGAACTGATTGTATTCCGGATGAAATCGTTGCAGTCTTTAAGTGACAAGCGTTTTTCAAGGTGTAAACCAAAACATCTCTCTCTTCTGGTTTTCCCAAGTACCCTGACCAGCTGAAAGTTTGTAGACTCAACATTAAACATTCAGGAGCAGTGCACAGTTCATACCAGCCACCCATAGAGCCACTGCCAGGGCCCTGAGATCAAGCAAAACTACTAGATTAGAACCACATTGTGAATTAGACCAATATAATTCAAAGAAACTTACCTTCATTTGAAAGATGTCTAGTACTCGTAAGTTAGGAGAACCTTTGAGCAACAGGGCAAGGAGTCTCGCCTCATCATCTGTGCAATGACATAGCTTCAAATGTTCGAGCTGGTTGAAGACAAAACTATCACTATACACAGCCTGCATACGATAAAAAAGTATTAGGAGTGGGTTCTATATATACACACGAGACTGAAGAGATAAATTGATAAGAAAAAACAGATTACTTGTGAGCTGCATATTGTAAGGCGTTTGACAGATGTGATTGATCCGATAAGACTGTTGATATCAAGGACTGTAACATCTACATATGCCTCTTCTAGCTTAGGCATATTCTCCATAATAATGTATTGACAGTCTAAAGTAATATGGTCGAGTTTCCAATAATTTAAAGAAGGAGTACCTATCTTCATCTCTAACCCTTTTACGTCATCTTCAATATAGAGTGATAAACTCTGCAACGACGGGACAATAATACTGACATTTCCCGAAGGATTGACTTTGTAGATAGACCTGTACTATGACCACTCAATCTGTTTCACCGTGAACTTTTTGTCTCTTCATTTTACGTCATAAACTTTTTGATTCTTTAGTTTTAATACACAAACTTTATGTACTCTTCATATATGATCAAATAACATTGAACATATTCTAAACCGAATAATTAGCGATGTGAAATCACGTTTAGTAAATACTTAAATATTATTAAAAAAATAAATGTAACAAAAAATGAATTACAAAATCAGTAAACAACAATTAAACGCCAAATTGACTGTTTCATCTCCACCATTGTTAACGACGATGGGTACTGATTCTTCTCCACCATTGTTGATGTTTGGTGCTCTTTGGACGATGGGTCGTTTCCTCTCCACAAGCCTCTTCCTTCTTCAACCTCCTCATCTGCTTGTTCCTCGTCCTCCTCTGCTTGCTCTTCCTCTAGTTCTATCTATATAGAAACCGTGACATCTCTCAATCTCTCTCAATTGAATTGGTATTCAGTCTCACCCCTCTCTCTTTGTCTCGTGACCTATCTCAGTCTCGTGACCAGATTCCTCTTTCCCCCAAATCATTTTTTGGTTATGTCGAGGAGTAATAGACATATTACAGTTTAGGCTGGTTTAGGTTTAACAATTCTGGGTTAGCGAAATTTAATTGTGGTTTACCAATTCTGTAATTCATTTTTAATTACATTTAATTGTTTTATGATATTTAATTATTTACTGAATTTGATTTTAAATCGCTAATTATTCGATTTAGGATCTGTTTAATTTTATTTGATCATATATGAAGAGTACATAAAATTTGTGTATTAAAATTATAGAGTTCAAAAGTTCATGAGGTAAAATAAAGAGACGAAAAATTCATGGTGAAACAGATTGAGTGGTCATAGTACATGTCTATCTACGAAGTCAATCCTTTCCCGAAAGATCAAAATCACAAAAATTCACCGATAACAGGGCAAATAAACAGAAGTCGTTGAAGAGATTCTCCATCTAATCCAGCCACCTTTAGAAGTTGCAAAGTCTTGAGAGAGGGAAGGCAAACCATATGAGGAACATCCAAAAGAATCCTGCGAGTGAGTTTCAAACTCACGAGCGATTTGCACGCATACAAACTACTCGGCAATAGGTCTTTCTTGTCCGGGTAAGCATAATAATCAATGTCAAGCTCACGTAAGTGACGTGAAACTGCAACCTCAACCCACAATTTTATATCCTCAGGTTTACAAAGTCCATAATAATAATCTAAATGGAGGCGAAAGCTTTCAATAACCGGAGCTCTATGCAATGGCAGACTCTTGTTAAGAAAACACCTAAGCTTCTCGGTATTAGACAGAGAACTATCAATATACTCAAGTGTTGGCAACCACATCCAAAGAAACTCCCATCGTTTCGACAAAATACTAGTGGAGACATCAACTTTTGTAGGAAGATACGATAATATCTTAACTAGCATATCATCTGGTAAATCACTGATTGTGTCCATTATACAAACCCCAAAGATACACTCACTATCACCGTCGAACAGAAACTTGCAGAGCATCGGGATCTCCATCGGAGTTATAGGAATCGACACACTAGACACACGCCAGTCTTTCATAGTGGCCCCCACCAAACCCGAAACTGACCCATTCAGTTTGAGTTCGAACCCACCAAAGAAAGCCCAATAGATTCCAGGTCCATGGATGGGTACCCAATTTTGTTTTTTAATACTTTTTGTTATTTTTCAGAACCAAAAAAAAAAGTATTTGTTATTTTTTCTCAAAAAAAATGATATTGTTTTGTACTAATATGGTTATATGTATGATTGTATTTTTAAAAAAATATATAAAGATATTTGAAAACATGTCACACAAAATTTGGAGTCAGATAAGAGAAGGTGTGAAAGGACATTTTCAGTAGTGCGTTTCACACTGTTTTATGTTAACCGCCCTTATTACGTAATTGATTTTTTCACTATGTAAATCGTCCCTCACTCTTATTCCGCACTTCATCCAGTTGTCATTGTCCGGAGCCTGTATTCTAAAGTTTCTCTACCCGTTATGATTAAGATGATATTTTACCGTTTTTTAATATAGATTTGAGTTGTTTTCCTTAATGAAACCAATGGATTTAAGAATAAAACTACTAAATTTCAGTTTTAAAGCGTTTTTGTGAAAATAAGGTTTTCTAAGTCATAAATGAACATTTTTTACTAAGTTCAGCAATTCAGAACTATATGTTCGGGCCGAAACGAAAACAGTCTACATTTTGGATTAAAGTGAGGTTTGAATACAATAAACCACGTGAGTTAATTGGAACTTGGAACCAAATTGTTTAGGCCATTGAGAAAACTTCCAGCTAAAGTTGTGAAAGCTCATGAAAATTGTTAGGCTTCGTCATCCTCAGACTTCTTTATGAGTAACACAGTTTACATTCTTTCGAAGTTTTGTTACTTAAATTAGATATATTGCCTTAAGGAAATTGTTGTATAGATAAACACTTGAAAAAAGCAACACAGAAGAGCAACAAACTTACCTAAAATGACATTCGTCTTCCTTGTCTCTTTCTTGGACAAGAGACATGTTTAGATGGAATGATTAAGGAGCCAAGGTCCCTTAATCAAATATGAGTTGGCATGTGGTTGATGCTCGTGAAAAACTTGACAACTCCTTGATCATCTGAGATTTTGTTTGAACTGAATGTTTACCAGATGTTAAAGCTCGCACAGCGGATTAGCTTGCTCCTTAGGAGGTCTAATACTT
>OVAP01007743.1:0-10477 GCA_900406295.1 Aurinia saxatilis
ATAATAAGGACTGGGCACATGTTAGCTGTAGGAAGTATGGTTCCGAAAGTGGTTCCGACAACTTCTTCGTTGGACCAGATTAACCCCTTTTAATTAGCCGATCTTACAAAATCGATCGCTCTATGTCTCTTATCCCTAGGAGGTCTTCCTCCACTAGCCGGTTTTTTTGGAAAACTCCATTTATTCTGGTGTGGGTGGCAGGCAGGCCTATATTTCTTGGTTTCAATAGGACTATCAATAGCTACCGAAACCTGTGAAGAGTTGCTCTCAAATAACAATATTACTGTTTAAAATTATGTATAAAATATTCTCTTTTAAGTATCTAAAGGTCTAGATACGACACTGATTATATTAATATAATGCTTAAACATTTAAAAAACATGAAGATTTAAATGATGTTTTTGAATGTTATATATTTTATGAATTAATGTTTCAAACATATAACACCATAATTGTGGAGAAATATCCCACATCCAAAAGATGGGATGGGACATGACTAATATATAAGGGGATTGGGTTTCTCTACTAATTATCAATTGACTTTTAGTTGGAAACCCATGAAACTTAACATAGTATCAGAGTCTAACACACGTTGCCCACTTAATCCAATCCTTTAATATATAGGTCCAATCAATCTAATCCAAATTGTTCCGGCCCAATAATAGGCCCGTTCGATCTTATCTGAAATCCGCCCGACTCGAATTAGTCCGAGTTATTCTCTTCTAATGAATCATATCTTATGATGGAATATTGTCGAGATTAATGGTTATAACGCACCATTATCTCGAGGGGGCGTGTCGAGAAATATCCCACATCGGAAAAATGGGATGGGACATGATTAATATATAAGGGGATTGGGTCTCTCCACTAATTATCAATTGACTTTTAGTTGGAAACCCATCAAAATTAACATAATTTATGAAATTAATTATTTTTACAAACTAATTCTCTTCCAAGTATATCCAAAACATAATTTCCTGGGAAATAACTCTTGAAAAGTTTGGTGTAGTGAGAGCAGAGTATGAAAAGGTCGATCAAATGGTCAAATCATGCATGAACTTGAAGTCCTAGGTTCCTTTGGATACACAGTTCCAAAGATCCTAGCTGAAATAATAACTTGTTCGAATAATGAACATCCATCCTCTCAATAGTCAAATATTAATTAATGTTGTTTGTCTTACACTTGGAGATTTCAACTTTCTTAAAATTTAGAAAACGACTAATTTTTTTTTTGTCAACAACTAATTAAACACACAAAAAGAGTATTCAAAGACGTTTATACAAAGATCATTTATTACCACAATTTTGTTTCATTCCATATATATAAGCAATGATTTATTGGTGTTCATCAATCAAAATACAAAACCAATATATATTTTTCAATACTAAACTTTTTTTCCTTTCCAATATCTCATAATGTCTATATCAAGAACGTGGTTTTGTTATGGCGGTTATATTTGTTGTCGTCTCGACAAATGCTCAGCTATTATCTTTTCCATTTCAGTCAAATCGTAGTTTGTCAGGACTACCTGACCTAATGAAATGTTAGTCGATGATAGTGAATGTTCCAAGATGCATTGCAGAAATCCCACAATCTATAATGGCTGGACAGTTCGGCAACATAGATCTCGCTTGTTGTAAGGCTTTTTTTAGAAATTGATGCCAATTGTTTATCGAAAATTCTATTTAATCAATTCTTTCCTCGTTTGCTAAAAGAACAATGTTCAAAAACTCTTAGTACAGTTCCTCCTACCAGAAAATAGAATTCTAAAAAGTGTGTTAGTCGTTTAATATCTCATTTTGTTGTTTAAAGGTTAATTCATAATTGTTGAAGCCATAAATTACAACGTATAATAATACACTACAACATCCATTAATTTTCAATATATTCTTGCACACACAAAAAAAAAAAAAAAAGTCATTTTCAGTTTTATAATATAGCTCATGAGAAGAATCACGCTCAGCTCTGAATAACCTGCAATATTTTTATTATTAAAATCACTGAGTTTAAACGAAACGTTTATATTTAAACATCTAAAATAATTATTAAATTTTAAAAAAAAATCCTTGAAGGTATGACCTAAACCATGTACTTTTCATGTTTGTAGGTTTAGATGGAAATAGTCTCTAAAAAATCCATAAACCATTTGTCCTAATTTCAACCTTTTATTTGATTTACTTGTTAATCGTCTCTTAAAAGAGAAATTACATTTACATAATATTAATTCAAATCTACTTCTTTTTTGCAAGTAGATTCTAAGTGATTTGATACTTAAACAGATAATATTTTCTGGTTTAGTTTAATCTCAGAATTAATAGAATATCAACACCTGAAATATTACCAAAATGTATAAAACTATGAAAAGTCAGCATCTTTTATCAAAATGAACACCAGCATGATGAAAATGGAACCAAATGAGAATTCAATCACCAAAATACATAAACTATGATAAAGTCAACATATTTCGTCATAAAGAACACAAAATGGACCCATATAAAAAATCAATCACCAAAATGCATAAACTATGATAAAGTCAGCATCTTTGATAATTACAATCACTTGCAATATCAAAATCGACCGAAGACTAAAAACCTAGGAAAAAATGACGAATCATAATGAACACTAGAGCAAGATCAAAATGGACCCACATGAAAAATCGATCACCAAAATGCATAGACTATAAAAATTCAATCATATTTTTTGTTGGTTTTATACACGAAAAAAATGAAATTAGATGATACCCTGAAATTGGTTTAATCTGATTATTACAACCGGCAAAATGAATATTTCTACACAATTCTTCCTTGTTCTACACACACACTTTGTGATATTGTATGTATTAGTTTTTCCAAATAAAAACGGATTTCAACAAACTAAATACATTAAATTCAGACTGTTCATGAGGTGGTTTATAACAAATTAATACATTTAGAGGTGTCAAAATGGGTTAGTCATGCCTTAATTCAATCCACCTATAAATTTAATGGGTTAGGGTTGGATTTTCTAACCCATATAAATAAAAGAAGATTTACCAACTAACCAAATTTGGCAAAAGATTTGCAAAACTAACAAAAAAAAAATTTAGTTCATTTTGTGGAGAGAGAAACATAAATTGGAACTGCGGAATGACGAAAATACCCTTCAACAAAACTTTTTGTGTTCAGTTCGGTGGAACCCCTGACACATCGAACCGTGAACTCTCAACACACGTGAATAAAGAAAACTGAGTAACATTAAATGACACATCAACACAAATCTATTTATTATTATTATTTTAATATTTCACTAAACTTTGATACAATATCACTTAAAATATTATGTTACAAATACCAATATCAAGATATATATACAAATATAACAATTATTATACTTATGTTAATAATTTGTCATTCATTCATGTAATTTTATTTGATAATCATAAGAAAATTATACCAAAATATGTCAAGTAATTTTTACACATAACATGTGATTTGCTTATGTAACTTCATTAAAATCATGTTACTAGGAAAAATACACTGGTATAAATAACTATAACAAAACATATGAAAAATAACATGTTATACATTTATGTAACTTCATAAAATTATCATGTTGCAAGTAATTTTTACACATAACATGTTATAGATATTTGATTCATCGATTACTTGTTGCAAATAACATGTTATACGTTTATGTAACTTGTTAAAAATCATGTTACCAAAAAGAGATGTTGATGTAAATATCTATAACATGTTATTTTGATATATAGCATGTTATTTATCTGGATACATCATAATTTAACAAAAGACAACATGATATAACATGACATAATCAATGAAAAGATGTTATAGACATTTGATTCATCAATGGAGGAGCATAAGACGAGTGAAATGGATTTGAGTTTGGGGCGGAAGACGACGAAACTCGATCTGGGGAGAGGAGGGGAAGTTGAGTGGTGAAGAGGGAGAAGAGTAAGCAATAACGCGGCGGTGAAAACATAGTCACATCATTAGAAGACAAACACAAATTCTGAAAATTTACAAATAACACAACCATACTATTTAACCAATGCCATCAAATCAATGAAACGTATTTGAGGCTTCAAATCACGATGTATACAGTGTTTTTCTTGAAGCACTTGCAATCCCAAAACTTCACAACAACAACACACGCCATAAATTTCCAAAAATTTCAAATACAAAAACAGAGGAAGATCAGAAATAGGAGAGAAAAAGGAGATTTATGAATTAGAAAAAAAATTGTATAACAGAAGAGCCAAAGAGAGAGAGAGAAGAGAGAGAAGAACAGATCTATGGAGAAGAGAGAGTATGAGATTTATGGAAATCAACAGAAGGACAAAAACGTCATGTTTGGTGAACAAATGAAGATCAAATTATTTACAATTTTGCCACTCGGTAGTTGGCTAAATATTGTTCAAAGTGTGGTTAGTTCATGTAATTTCTCTATAAATAAATTGGTCAGTGGGTTTGATGGATTCAATAGATCATTAAAATAAAATTAAAAAAAATATGTGATATATATATATAAAGAGAAAACCCATTTATTGAACAAAAATAAGGTTTAACTATTTTGGGTTTTCACTTTTCATGTGTGTTACTTATATAATAACGAGTTACTAGTATTTAATACACAGAGTTTTACCATATGTATTTTAAACTGCAAGTGCATAACAAATATCAGTTATAGTACTTAAGGATCGAATCCATGAAGACCGAAAAAAACAAACTAATTTATATAAATTATAAATTAAAGCAAGAATAATGGTTTTGAGTTTTACTAACTAAAACAGACAGTATGTAAATTATGATAGGTTTAAATCAATTAAAACAAACGCTAGGCTTTGGGAACTTCAATTAAGAATCAGTTCTGAACCTTAAAATGGGCAGTGTTGATCGACACTGGTGTGGTGTCGATCGACACCCGTCGGACAAAATTTATAGAAACTTTAACTCTAGAACATGAACAATTCTATCAAGCAAATCCAACTCTCGCTGAGACTTACTAACTTAATTTAAATACTAGAAAGACCAATTCTCACTGAGAAATTATATGGAACTTAAACTAGCATTAACAAATCGAATCAATTGTTCACTAACTATTTTAAACCAAATCTCTTTGAGAAAAGATAGCTACCTCCCTTAAGATTGATTCCAGCAATTTATTAGTACTCTCATGCATAATAATTTTCCTATGATCTAGACTCTAGATGATCAAACTAAAGTTTAGCAATATGGACAATCTAAGAGAAGAGTTAATCAATGGTCCATAAATTAAACTTAAGGTAAACAAAAAATCATCCTAATTTAAGAACCTTAAATCTAACTAATAAACTACTCAGACATGGCCAAGCAATTCACCATGCAATAATCAATGAAAGCAATATGAATTCAATAAGAAGAGTTTAAAAATCTTCTCTTAAAACTCTCTCAAAGTAAAAATAAAGCATAAGCCTAAACAATGCATGGCTGTAAAATTATTTATAGGGTTTAGGACGGATTTTAGAATTAGAGAATTAATCATAAAAAATTTAGGAAAAATCTTGATCTTGAGATTTTAGGAAAGTGACTGATTCTCCGCAGGGTGTCGATCGACACCAGAGTGGTGTCGATCGATACCTCCTCCTGAATTTCCATACTTGTTTCATTTCCTTTTCCGTTTCTTCAAGCTTGTTCCATAATTTCTCCATAATTATTTTAGATCCTTCCAAAGCTCCAAAACTCGTCCATGCACCTAAAATGACTCTTTTGGACTTTAATAATAATAATATAGACTTTAAAATATAAATAAGTATATGTTTATTATAATAAAAACCGGTAAAATACGAGATATATCAACTCCCCCAGACTTAGCCTTTGCTTGCCCTCAAGCAAAACATAAACCAAACTGTGAAAGAAGTTTGAAAATATAAAACTCACCTTGCTTGAAGGATTGAGATGATCTTAATCAACTTAGTAATCCACACACTTACCTGACTAATCCAGATCTTGACCGCCTTGTACTTCTCCAAAGACTTCCTTAGCATCCAAATAAACCCACAACCTTGTTACGAATCCACTTTCATCACTTGTCTCTCCATCCGAGCCCAATGCCTTTAAAAGTTCTAGACTCATTTCCCATACAATGTTTTCTAAATCCACACTCGAACATAAATATTCACTACTCTCCCCCAGACTTGAGTAGCACTAACAATCTATAGTATAAAGTAAATAGTGTGGTTCTGGATCATCGAGAGGTTAGTCTCTAGCCTACTTTCAAGTTTTTTTTTTTTTTTAATTCCCACCTTGGGAAAGCCTTGGCTTTTAATAATTTTCCTATTGGTATGATAAGTCACTTTTTCGAAAGGGAGAGTAGTAAATGCTTTCTCTTGCTTGTTGAATCTGGCAAGCATGAATGGAAGAATCAAATCCTAGTGCATTGATCACATTGAAGAGGTGCAATAAGCTCTATCTGATCGGGTCTTCGTAACTTAGCATGAATGTCTTTGGAATACCAATTGGCCTTTGGATTTTTCAATAGTCTTATTCTAGAGTTCGTCTCACAAGTGATGATCACTTAGCTGAAAAAGACACAACCCAATAAACCAAGCAAAAGATCATAGTTTAAAACTGATTTTGACTCGATAAAACGTCTCGATAAAAATATTTTGTTGAAATTATAACAAATAAACCAAGACAAAGAAAAACAAATCAGTATTTCCCTCCCCCAGACGTGAACAACACTGTGCCCATTGAGTAGAAATCTCGAGGAGAGAGAGGAAAGAAGCATTCATCGAAAATGCCAAAAATCAGAAAACATACCTTGTTTCCTGCGGGGGTGTTGATCGATAATAATGATGGTGTCCATCGACACCATTGGGATCGAACGACAAGAAAGGCTGTCGGGTCGAGACAAAAAGGCACGGGACAAAAATTTTGATTTATTTGAAATAATTGTTTTTTCTTTTATTTCATAATATAAAAACCGTATTAAATAATATATAATATCAAAAATCATGAAACTAATTAAAATCGTAGAAAATTCGGGCCGATTTTATAAAATTGAAATCATAATTTTTGAAAATCCAAATTATTTTTAAAAAATTTCAAAAACACCAAAAGTAATTAAAATAAATAGTATAGGTAGTAGAAAACTCACAAGTGGGTTGCCTCCGACCAATCGCTTAATTTTTAGTCTGTAGCCTGACTTTTGTATGGATGGTGACTCATGGTGGATCAAATATAAATCTATGAAAGCGTCCTTTAGCTACGAGCACACCGCCTTTGACTTGCCTTGAAGAGACGCGAGGAAAGAGCACCATCGTAGCATTCAACCGGTCCTTGATAATATCATCTCCCATGTCTCTTAGCTCCTCTGAAATGACAATGTTGATTGTAGCAAATGGCGATGAAGAACGAACATGTTTTGCCTTAGAGGATTTGTCGATGTTCGAAGCATCTTTGATGATGGTTGAGACTGCCTTGGGAGCATCTTTAAGAGCCGAGTTCAGCTTCTCATCATGGTGAATGGCCTTGCAAGAGTTTTCTCCGTTGGGGTTAAAGTGATAGAAGACCATTGAGTTGATCTTGGAGAAGAAGACTCTTTGGTTTGGATAATCCATAACAGCTCCAACAGTGGCGAGGAATGAAGAACCGAGAATCAATGGTCGACTGATCTCCTCATTGATTTCCATAATGTATAAATCAGCAGGCACTAGACAATCTCCAAGTCGAAGCATCACATTTCGAACAAAACCTGTAGCATTCACCGATGAAGAGTCCACCATGATTATCGGTGTCACTGAAGTTTGTTGGCAAGAAAGACCAAGTCTTCGAACGACAGCCTGCGACATCACATTCATAATGGCACCAGTATCACATATAGTATTCTTCATTATCGTACCTTTGAATGAACAATCGAAGACGAATCTGCCCGGACAGTCCATCTTTTCAAGCGTCTTAAGGGTGGGTGGAGAGGGTGCTTCTTTAGCAATCTTCATGACACTAACATTGATCGCACTAACTTCTTTAATTACTGTTTGAACGCAATCCTCAATGCTGACCTTAGTGACACTCAACTGCTTGATGAATCTCTTTATGACCGGAGAATTCTTGATGAAGCTATACGAAGGAGACTCCTTGATCACATTCCTTACGATAGCTTGCCGACGAGCTTCAGTTTCCTTCTCTCGTTCCTTCTCGGACTTCCTAGGAGGGTCTGGATTAGGCACATGCAGTTTATGAACCAGTTCAGGGGATAAAGGAAGTTGATCCGTGGGTTTTGATGAAGTACAAGTCGCAGAATACTGTTTCTGCAGGGGGTGTCGATCGACACACTCAGTGATCGACGCAAGTTCATTCTGAGCTTCCTCACGTGTGCTATCGAGCTGGGGTAGAGCTGGGGTCGAGTTGGGGTCGAGATCTTTACGGTGTGAACGTCGATACTGGGGGATGTCGAACGAGACTGATCTTGGTGTCAATCGACACTGCTCTGTTCTGCACCCGAATTTTCATCATCTTCAGCCCAATGAAGCTCATATTCGTCCACGTTTCCTTCAAGCATTGCCTCAAGCAAATCAACCTCATCTTCTGCACTTATCATGGTGATTGAGTTGACAAACTTCTTTGGGTTTTGATCCGTCTTTGATGGAAAATAACCTTCTTGCCTTTGAATTGTCTCAGCCATTTGAGTTACTTGGAGGTCCGTTTTCTTTTGATGTGCAGCCAGCTGTTCATACTTCCCATTAAGGTTAGTGTAGAGATCGTCAAGCTTCCCATTGAATCCTACAGTCATCTTTTGCTGACCTTCAAGAATTTGCTCGAGCATGGACTTGGTTTCATCATCTTGTGCTTGTGGAGAGTGGTAAGAAGTGTTGCCATATCTTCTTCCTTCTCCAAATGGCTTTTGATATCCTCCAGCGAAAGGCTTGTTGTAGAAAGGCTTCTTGTAGAAGTGTTGGCCAGAATTTCCAACATAAGCAACATCCTTCTCTTCCTCATCCTTGTGGATAGCATCAACTTCAGCAAAGCGAACACTCTTTTGGTTAGACTTGACTAGCAGTTTCGCTGTCTCAACAAGCTCCTTTATTGTATCAACTTCTACATTATTTACTCTCTTTGATCGATCATACTCCACTCTCTTATCTCGGTAGCTTTCAACAAGGTTTTCAATCAGCTTCTTAGCTCCATCCACGCTTTGTGTCATGAAGTTTCTCTTGCTTGCAGCATTCAGAGCAGCCTTGAAATCTCATCCAACACCATCATAGAAGATACTAAGTAGTTGGCTCTCAGTGTAGCCATGGTGTGGACAATCTCTGCGATAAGACTTGAATCTCTCACAAGCTTCACAAAAAGACTCGCCAGTCAGCTGCTCAAAATTAGCTAGCTTGGCCTTCAAGATGGCTGTCTTTTGCTTGATGTAGTAGTGATCCAAAAACGCAGCTCGAATTTGATCCCATCCATGGAAAGACTTTGGTGGAAGAGAGTTCAACCATCCAAGAGCTTTGTCTGCCAAGGAGAACTTGAAGAGCTTGNAAGACTTTGGTGGAAGAGAGTTCGGTGGAAGAGAGTTCAACCATCCAAGAGCTTTGTCTGCCAAAGAGAACTCGAAGAGCTTGCAATGGTTGTAGTCATAAGGTAGTCCATCAGCTTGAGAAGTGGTGCAGATCTTTTTGAACCGGTCGATGTGACTACTTGCCGATTTCTATTAGCTTGCATCAGCATCATCTCCTCCTTTACCTGAGCATTATCTGCAGCGATCTTTTTGAACTCCTCTAGCAAAGCGGTTGCATCAAATCCTCCTGGCATTGTGGCTGTTTAGCTGAAACACCAAAAAATAAAATTAAAAGAACACTAGTTAGTAAATAGATAAAATAAATAAAACCAAAGAAAAACAAGCAAATAAAATTCTAAAACTAAAGTAGAATTCAATAAACTAGTATGCAAGTTTAATTAGTCCCCGGCAACGGCGCCAAAAACTTGATACACAAAGTTTTACCCTATGTATTTCTAACTGCAAGTGCACAACAAATATCAGTTATAGTACTTAAGTATCGAATCCACGAGGACCGAAAAACTAAACAAACTAATTTATATAAATTCTAAATTAAAACAAGAATAATGGTTTTGAGTTTTACTAACTAAAGCAGACAATATGTAAATTATGATGGGTTTAAATCAATTAAAACAAACGCTAGGCTTGAGAACTTCAATCAAGAATCAATTCTGAACCTTAAAACGGGCAGTGTCGATCGACACTGGTGTGGTGTCGATCAACACCCGTCGGACAAAATTTATAGAAACCTTAACTCTAGAACATGAACAATTCTATCAAGAAAATCCAACTCTCGCTGAGACTTACTAACTTAATTTAAATCCTTAAAAGACCAACTCTCGCTGAGAATCCTATGGAACTTAAACTAGCATTANTAAAAGACCAACTCTCGCTGAGAATCCTATGGAACTTAAACTAGCATTAACAAACCGATTCAATTGTTCACTA
>OVAP01007744.1:0-10390 GCA_900406295.1 Aurinia saxatilis
TATTATATAAAATTAAACTTAGTATTTTTTAACCACCATAAATTGTGAAATAGTTGCCAAGTTTTTTATATTGATGCTTACTATTTTTTTTTGTAAAATTTTGGTGGTTATGTTGAAAAAAAATTTAATATGTTTCAAACGATTAAATATATTTACTATTAGAAAATATCGTTTGATGTTTCAAGATATCATTTTTATCTTCCCAATTATGGAAGTTACTATTGGAATATTGAAGTTGGAAATTGACATAGATAAGAAGTTGTGGTTATTTTCAATTTTATTCGGTCTTCTCGTGTTTTAAATATTCACCGTTCATATTCTTCTTTCTATGGTTAATTACTTAAATCAATTGGTATTTATAACAGTGATATCAAAATGGGTAAACCGATTAACTGATTACATTATGTGTGATTTTTCAGTTTTGTATCAAAAGAGTTCAATATAAATATTAATTTTAAGTCATTATTTAAAATTAGTACTAATAAAAAAAACTTAATAATTATATTTAAAATTAAATTTTAATTTTTGGATGATCATATACTTTTATAATAGATATGATTAATGACTTTTGAAATTTCTTTTGTAATCAAGTGTACTAAAACTAAAGTTGTAATTAATATGTGAAGTAGATCTTAAATTAACAATTTTATTAAAATAAAATATAAGCATAATGCGGCATATATGTGGCTGATAAAGTGTCTTCACCAAAAGAGAGAAAAAATTTATTTATAGATTGATCCGCGCTACGCGCAGGATGTGTTATTTTTTCTTTTCTATTTGTTTTGTTTTTTGGATAATGATGCTCCACACATATTTTTGTAATTGTAGTATACGTTTTGCAAAGTGTTTTGTCATGTTGTTTTAAAATATCTATTATACATAGTCTCTACAATCAATATGATTTACTATTTGAAAGTTTATTGCAAAATTTTTTGTCATGTTGTTTTAAAATCTTCATATTTATATATAACTCATCATTCGACCAGTTTTTTAATTACTATGTTAGTGTGCGATCCTGATTTTTGCTTACTTTTTATTTAATTTTTATATTTATTGATATGAATATTGTTTAAGTATCTACAAATACGGAGTCTAATATCTTTTTATAAATGAAAATGATTGTTTCAATTTCTTATCACCATGAAAAATATGAAATAGTTGCTAATCATTTTAAATTTTGTAGATATTCACATGATCAAATTTATTTATAAATATATATATATATATATATAAATTTGTTCGTTTTGAAAATATATCGTGTGAGATTTGAAGAGGTTGATTGTCTCTCTAGTCATCTTCCATTTATTTTGGGTGTTCGTTGAATATATGTCGTCTAAGGCTTAAGGAGATTGATTGCCTCTCTAGTCTTCTTCATTTGTTTTTGTTATATATTTTCTCTGAGTTTTGAAGTTTTGTTCCCTTCCCACTTTGTTTTAACCGAGGATAAGATGTTGTTATTATTAACGAATTTTATTTGGATATATATATTGTCTATAGTCATATTCTTTTTTTTAGGTTTCAGTTCATAATATATATAGTTGTGATATATGAATAAATATGTTGGATTAGTTGATTTTCTTATGTGTAATTTTTATAGTTTTCTACTAAAAGAGTTTAAGATTGAAATTCCTTTCAAATCATTTCTTAATTATTATTTTTCAGCAACTTCAATATTTATTAAATTTGTTTAGGATCATTACTTAATAATCTTAAAAAATATACTTAATTTTAGATTTTTAAGTTTTAATACTTTTAGAATTGATGTCATGATTGACTTTTCACATTCCTTTTGTAATTGAACATATTAATACAAAAATGTAATCAATTAAATTATATGTTAAATCAAATTATTTTATTAAAACTAAATACTGAAATGATGTGGATGCCAAGTAAATAATTGTGTCTTCATCAAAAGAGAGAAAAAGTTTCATTATTGGTATGAGAAAGATGAGGTCTGGGCTTGAGCTTTATTGGTATTGGACAATGGAACAAATCCAACGGTGAGAATTTATAAATATAGATGAGTTAGGTTTAAATAATTGTTTATGTAATTAGTAGGTGTGTGATTAGTTGGCTGCTGAGGTGGCAGCACCAAAAGAGAGAAAATCTCTCTTTAGATATAGATAGTCTTTACAATTTACTATTTGACAATGTATTGTACGACCGTAAATTTGATATAGTAGAAATTTCTATCATTATATATATCCTACGTCAATTTGCTAAGATTTTTAATCACTGTTTTAGTTTGTGATCATGGATTTTGTTTATTTATAATTGTAATTCCTATATTTATTAATATGAATATTGGTTAAGTCAATAATTTATCATTTGTGTTTGATAAGATAATTAATTATTTCTAAATGCAATGTCTAATATCCGGAATTAAAATCATTGTTTATTTTCTTACTACCATGAAAATTTTAAATATTTACTAACCATTTTGATATTTGTAATTATTTTTAAGATCCTTTTTCGACATATTTAAATTTGTTCAATATATGTCGTCTGGGACATCAAAAGATTGATTGTCTCTATAGTCATTTTCCATTTATTTTTGTTATATTTTTTCCCTAAGTTTTGAAGATCTTTTCCCTTCCCACTTTGTTTCAATTTAACCGCAATGTATTAACAGTATATTGATATATGAATGGATACATATCAAACAGAGTCATATTATTATGGGGTTTAACTACATATACCTACTTTTCCATACCATTAATCACATATACCCTATTTCCTTCTATTTAGTCACATTCCCTTGTAAAAAGTCTAAAATACCATTATTTAAATATTAACTATTTATAGGGTTTAGATTATCGGGTTTAGGGTCTAAAAACCCTAAAACCTAAAATCTAAAACCCCAAAAAGTCTTTCCACCCTTAATAAACCATAAACCCCTAAAATCTAAACCCTAAATCCTAACAATTAAACCCTAATAGTTATTAAAAGTTAAATCTTAATTTTATATGGGTTTAACCTTAAATCCTAAATAAATAATAAATTCTATAATTTTACTAAACCTTAAATCCTAAAATCATAAACCTTAACAAATTTATATGAAAATAGCTTTGGTAAATGAAGGATATAATGATATTAAATAAAAGGGGTGAGTATATGTGATTAAGAAAAATAGTGGTGTTATATGTCGTTAATTGGTATAGAAAAGTGGGTATATGTGTGATTCTCTTTATTATTATAGTTTGTTTCTTTAAGTCAATTTGGTTTATCTTAATATTTAAATATATTGACATGAACCTTCATTAATTTATTAGTTTATGATTCGTGTAGTATAGAAAGAAAAAAACAAATCTTTATAAAATATAACATTATTTTAAATTAAACTTAGTGTTTTTTTTAATAACCATCAATTGGGAAATGGTTGCCAAGTATTTTTTATATTGATGGTTAATATTTTTGTTTTGTTAAATATCTAATATATTTCACACGATTAAATGCTTTTCTTATCAGAGAATGTCGTTCGGGGTTTCAAAATATATTTTCTCTCTTCCCAATTACATGAGTTAATAGTGGAATTTTGAGCTTGGGAAATTGACGGAGATAAGAAGATGTGGTTATTTACAAATTTTGTTTGGTTTTCTCGTGTTTTAAAGATTGTTTACCTTCCCTATTATCCTTGTTATGGTTAAATCAATTTTTTTTTTATAACTGTTCTAAATGTATAAATCAGAATATCGGATCAACTAATTTCAATAAGTGTGATTTTTAAGTTTTGTACCGAAAGAGTTTAATATAAATATTTATTTCAAGTCATAAGATGAATATTAATAAAATACTTATTTTATATATTTTTAAATTGAATATTAATATGATTTCTACTATTTTACAATTGATATAATGACTTTTGAAATTCCTTTTGTAATTATATGCACTGAAACTAAACATGTAATTAATATGTTAAGTATATATTAAATCAAAGATTTTTTTTATAACGGTCCTAAATGTATAAATAAAAATATCGGATTAACTGATATCATTATCTGTGATTTTTGAGTTTTGTACCGAACAAATTTAATATAAATATTTATTTCAAGTCATAAGATGAATATTAATAAAATACTTAATTTTTATATTTTAAATTGAATATTAATATGATTTCTACCATTTTACAATTGATATCATGAATGACTTTTGAAATTCTTTTTGTAACTAAATGTACTGAAACTAAACATGTAATTAATATGTGAAGTATATATTAAATTAATTATTTTTATCAAAATTAAATACTGGAAATTCGGAATGATGAGGTGTCTTCACCAAAAGAGAGAAAAACTTACTTTATATATATAGATAGTCTTTACAATTTACTATTTGACAATGTATTGTATAACCGTAAATTTGATATAGTAGAAATTTCATCATTATGTCTACCCTACATTATTTTGCTAAGATTTTTAATCACTATTATAGCTATAAATAAACAAAATTCATTATCACAAACTAGAACAATAAATTATCTTATCACTGTTTTATCATTTGTGTTTGATAAGATAATTAATTATTTCTAAATGCAGTGTCTAATATCCTATTAGGAATTATAATAATTGTTTATTTTCTTACCACCATGAAAATATTAAATACTTGCTAATCATTTTGATATTTGAAATTATTTTTAAGATCCTTTTTCGACATATTTAAATTTGTTCAATATATATCGGCTGGGACATCAAAAGATTGATTGTCTCTATAGTCATTTTCCATTTATATTTGTTATATTCTTTCCATGAGTTTGGAAGATTTTTTCTCTTCCCACTTTGTTTCAGTTTAACCGCAGTGTATTAACATTATATTGATACATGAATGAATACATATCAAATAGACTCATATTATTATGGGGTTTAACCACATATACCCACTTTTTCATACATTTAATCACATATACCCACTTTCCTTCAATTTAGTCACATTCCCTTGTAAAAAATCCAAAATACCACTATCTAAATATTAACTATTTAAAAGATTTTAGGGTTTAGATTCTAGATTTTAGGGTTTAAGAACCCTAATACCTAAAACCTTAAAGCCCAAAAAGTCTTTTCACCCCTAATAAACCTAACCCCCTAAAATCTAAACCCTAAATTCTAACAATTAAACCCTAATAGTTATTAAAATTAAACCCTAATTTTATATGGGTTTAACCCTAAGTCCTAAATAAATCATAAATTCTATAATTTTACCGAATCCTAAATCCTAAAATCATAAATCTTAACAAATTTATCATTTGTAATGAAAAATAGCTTTGGTAAATAAAAGGTATAATGATATTAAAATAAAGAGGCTTAACCACATATACCCACTTTATCATACCCATTAATCACATATACCCACTTTAATTAAATATATCTATTTTCGGTAAAAAGTCTACAATACCCTATCTTTAAACAGATCTCTCCGGCGACTCTCAAGCCGTTCCCAATCTGATCCAATCCAAGCGACTAGCGACTATAGAGAGAGATCGTGGACTTTGTGGTGGTGATGGCCGTGACAGAGGAGGTCGCAGCGATGGTGGTGGAGGTCGAGGTTAATCACGGCTGTCTTTTTGTTGGTTGGGAAGACTTCGTCATTGTCAGCTGGAGATATTTCCCGTGCGACGGCCGATCTGGCGGAGATTAGCTCCGATGATGCCGTTGCGTACTCAGACCCGACTCAGTTGGAGACTGTGATGCCAATTATGATGCCCGGCCACCTTCAGCCATGTGTCGTCGTGTATGACGGAGTCTGCCATCTTTGTCATGAAGGTACAATGCTTTAGCATAGGAAGTAGAGCAAAGTCGTTTATATTAATTGATTTGTCTATAGGTTAGAGTAATTTGATTCCCAAATTGATTGGCTGGAACTAGAGATGTTGTGGTAGAAGATTTTGACATTGTGATGCTACTCTTGTGTTCTCTTTTTCTTGTCCTTGAAGCTGCCATTTGTTATGGTTGTTATCAGCTTGGAAGATGTAGAGATATTGTTTAATTAACTCATATTTTCTGTGGTAATAGAAGTTCCAGAGTGTATCTACGTCGTACTTTTTTTTAAGAAGTTGAGAAAAGCTATTAATCTAATGGAGATAGTTGCTGGTAAATATTATATCATCAATCTTGCTTTAATATTGTGCTATTGAATCAGACTTTAAACATCTTGATTCTTATTTCATTTTTCAGATTCAAAACCAAAGAGCTTGTGGATCCTTTTGGTGTGGTAAAGATTTGTGTTGACGTTTCTCGTTTTTGTTTTCCAAGAAGAGACTGAGCTTTCTTCACTTTCTTTGCTAAACACATCAACAACTCTTCATGCCCAATCATAATTGTAAACAAAATAATGATTTTTGACTGATTCCTCTGGTTTTCTTGTTTATTAGACAAGCTATTCCTAACTTTTATAAGATATTTACAAATGTTATGTATCTTTCTTGTAACTCTGTTCTTAACAACTTTTGTAAATCGTTGTACCATGCTTTTATTTGTATTTTATAAATCAATTTTGGCTCTATTTCATTTGTATTTTGTATAATGCATAGATGATTATAAAAAGCTTACAATTACCTTATAAAAAGTTTATAAATATTTTATAAAGAGTTTATAATTGGTTTATAATTACCTTATAAAAATCTTATAGAAGGCTTATATATTTATTTTTATAAAAATTGTATAAATGTGTATAAAAAGCTTATAATTGTCTTATAATCACCTTATAAATGCCTTATAAAAAGTTTATAAAAATAATTGCATGGGTTTGCCGACAAAAACAAGTTACATGGATTATAACTATCTTATAAAAGGCTTATAATTGGCTTATAGTTGGCTTATAAATACCTTACAAAATGATTATAAATACCTTATAAAAGAGTCAATGAAAACCCCAAACTTTGTCATATACCATTTTCTGATTGTCAAGTTGAGTTTCATAAAAGAAAAAGCAACAAAAAAGAATGAAACAAAACTTGGAATCGTACATTATCATCATCATCATCATCATCATCATCATCATTATTATCATCCATCTAAATTCCATCTCTGCATTTTCAAATGTACCAGCAGAAGCATTCGTAAAACAATCTATCAAACTCTAAAGATCAGAAAACCAGAAAAAGGAGCCCCTCTTCCGCTAACAATCTATCTCAACAAGCAAGATTTATAAACTATCCTAATTAGTCTACCTCAACAGCTACCTCAACATATATAACTTCTTCATTTAATCTCCTATTGTGCGCCAAATCAACTTTCGTAGCACGGTATGTGAAAGGCTATCGACGCTGGAAAACACTCAACTATAATGCAAACAAATAAACCAACATCAAAATATGGTTTTCAGATTCAAAAACCAAGCCTTTCGAGTGTATATGAATATAAACTAATAATACCTCTTCTGACATACTCTTCCCCACATCGAACAATATTTTGTTAGCTTCCACCAAGCTTATTACACCATAATTGTTCTGAAACATCTCTCTACATGAACAAAAAGAGTTACAGGAGAGTTAAATCATCTCTTAAACACAACACCAAGAACAAACAAAAAGATTTAACATTTACTTAAAAGGAAACACTTTCATCATATGAATTAACATCAAATCAAATACAAAAAATAAGAAGAGAACAAAAAACAAAATCAAATACCTTGACGGTGCTCGAGAACAGTGACAGAGAGACCACCACACGCCATGTAAGTTGCAGTGGTTAAGCCATTGTTGCCACCTCCGACCACCACCACATCCCAATTCTTCTTCGTTTATTGGCCAAAAATATCGCCGACACCGAGATTTCGCCGGAGAGAGATTTATCGATGGAGGTGAAATGATTCTCGATTCCACAGAGAGTGAACCAATGACGAGCCGGGGGACGATTTGAATCGTTTGTGAAGTAGGCAGAGAGAGAATTGAGATCGAGAAGAGACCGGATCTTGTGAATAGGATCGATATGAGAGAGGGTATAATAGTATTGAAATAAATAAAAAGTTGGGTATATGTGATTAAAAAAAAGAGGTCTGGTTATATGCGGTTAATATGTATGGAAAATTGGGTATATTTGTCATTCTCTCTAAAATAAAAGGGGTAGGTATACGTGATTAAAAAAATGGTGGTGGGTATATGTGGTTAATGGGTATAGAAAAGTGAGTATACGTGTTATTCTTTCTATTATTATAGTTTGTGTCTTTAAGTCAATTTGGTTTATCTTAATATTTAAATATATTGACATGAATCTTTATTAATTTAGTAATTTCTGATTTGTGTAATATTAAAAAAACAAATGTTTATAAAATATAACATATTATTTTAAATTAAACTTAGTGTTTTCTTAATAACCATCATAAATTGTTGCCAAGTTTTTTTTATATCGATGATTAATATTTTTGTTTTGTAAAATATCTAATATATTTCACACATTGGCTCAGCATTATAGCACATAGGGCTTCGGCGCTACTACAGCGCTTCGCTAACTCGAAGCGCCCTAAATGTTTTTATTATCAGAGAATGTCGTTCGGGGTTTCAAAATATTTTTTTTTCTCTCCCCAATTACATGAGTTAATTATGGAATTTTGAAGTTGGAAAATTGACGGGGATAAGAAGATGTGGTTATTTACACCTTTTTTTTTTGGTTTTCTCGTGTTTTAAAGATTGAATATCTAATATGTTTCACACAATTAAATGCTTTTATAATCAGAGAATTTCGTTCGGGGTTTCAAAATATTTTTCCTCTCTCCCCAATTACATGAGTTAATAGTGGAATTTTAAGGTTGGAAATTTGACGGAGATAAGAAGATGTGCTTATTTACACTTTTTTTCTTTCGTTTTCTCGTGTTTTAAAGATTGTCTACCTTCCCTATTATTCTTGTTATGGTTAAATCAAATATTCTTTTTTTATATATAATGGTTCTAAATATATAAATCAGAATATCGGATTAACTGATTTTAGTATGTGTGATTTTTGAGTTTTGTACCGAAAGAGTTTAATATAAATATTTATTTCAAGTCATAAGATGAATATTAATAAAATACTTAATTTTTTATATATTAAAATTGAATATTAATATGATTTCTACCATTTTGCAATTGATACAATGAATGACTTTTGAAATTCCTTTTGTAACTAAATGCACTGAAACAAATTTATTGGTCTAAATGAAATTTATCATTATATTTTGTTAAGGTTTTTAATCACTGTTTTGGTTTGCGATAATGATTTTTGTTTTTTTCACTTTTCTACCTCTTATATATATTGGTTTAAATCTTAATTAAGTCAATAGTTTATTATTGTGTTGGAAAATATAATAAGTTATTTATAAATATTGAGTCTAGTAAATGATTGTTTATCTTTTTACCACCATGAAAATATGAAATAATTGCTAACCATTTTGATATTTTCAGTTATTGTAAGATCAAATTTTATATTTTCACATATTTAAATTTGTTCATTTTTAATATATGATGTCTCATATTTTAAGAGATTGATTATCTCTCTAGTCCTCTTCATGAGCTTTGAAATATTTTCCTTCCCATTATGTTCATTTCACTGAATAGAATTAACAATAACGATATTTGAAGTATACATATCAAATTGACTGGTATTATTATATTTTCTTCTCTTAATCAACTTTTATCTTAATAGTTAGAAATATTGACGTGAACCTTCGTTAATTTAATAGGTTATGATTTGTGTAAAGTAAAACAATCAAATGTTTATAAATATAACATATTATATAAAATTAAACTTAGTGTTTTTAATCACCATAAATTGTGAAATGGTTGCCAAGTTTTTTTAGAATTATGATTAATATTTAAAACATAATTAATCTGTTTCAAACGATTAAACATAATTATCTCTGTTTCAAGATAATGTTTCTCTTCCCAATTATAGGAGTTAATAATAGAAAGTTAAACTTATTGCCTTTCATAAAATTTTCCATGTTTTTCATATTGACGGTTGATGTGCGAAACATATTTTATATCTTCCACATGATTAACTTTGTTAGTTATTAGAGAATGTCATTTGAGGTTTTAAGAGACCGATTATCTCTTTTCAATTATGAGAGATAATAGCGGATTTTTTTCCGTTGAGAAATGAAAGATTGTCTATCTTCCTATTATTTTATTTTCTAGGGCTAAGTTGAGGATATATATATATATATATGAATAAGCATATTGGATTATATGAATAAGCATATTGGATTAACTAATTTTGTTATGTGTAATTTTTAAATTTCTCGACTAAAATAGTTCAATATAAAATTCTAATTCATTCTTTTAGATATAATAAATTTGGTACCCTATGTGTTATGATTTAGATTCCTTTCAAGTCATTACTTAATATAATTTTTTCAGCAACTTAAATATTGATTATATCGGTTCAGAATCATTATTTTATATTAATAAAAATACTTAGTTTTAGAC
>OVAP01007745.1:0-10475 GCA_900406295.1 Aurinia saxatilis
ATTAATTATAAAAGTTAACTATTCATCATAATTCTACCCATTTACTATCAATTAGATAAGTAAATTCGAAATACACACATAACAAGTAGGAAACAAACACGTAACAAGTGAACATCTAGTGTGAGAGATATTGAACTATTTAATCAGAATAGTCAACTTTTATTAGAAATAAATGGAGGAAAGAGACAAAACACGTGGTCCAACTAAAAATAAAAAAAATCTATAAAATAAAAAATAAAAAATAATATATTAAAAAAAAAATATTTGATGGATAAAATAAACTTTTTAATATATGTGATTTTTAATATAATATTATTTTGTCATACTTTTAATTTTTGTGGCAAAAGAGACTAGTTTTGCCAATTAATTTTTTTTTATTCTACAACCCGATGTATTCTACATCTTACTCCTATAATATATTCGGACCAGTCATGTTCATCCAAATGGAGAACATCTTCTCAAAAACTAGATTTTCCCAAAGTGGAGACCGGAGAGTATAAAACCGATTCAGCAACAGGAAACTCAATTTAACAAGGTCCCAAACACTAGTTCCAAAAACAGAAAGCAATGGATCCCACAAGAGAGAACTCGTGAGCCTCAAATATCCTAAAACCGTAGCTAGACAGCGGAGGCACAGTCCCTACTCTCTCTCTCTCCTCATACGTGGCTGTCTCTCGAGTTTCCATTACACATGCCAAACTCACTTTCAACCTTTTACTTTCCTTTAACTAGCCAAATGTTTTGTCTTTTTGTGCACCTTACCACACGTTATTCTTCTTCATTACTGTATCTCCGTAGAAGTTTTGTATTGGCGAATATTGTATTAAGATATTCTAATAGAGATATTATACTCAACTTTAATAGTGATGCGTGAAACTTTGTACCGACTGTGATAGCCTATTAGGGAACGGGAGAGACGTTTTTTTGTTTTTTTTGTAGATATTTGTATGGATACTATTGAGAGTTGAGAGTGGTGTATATAACTTACTATTTTTTTCAACTTAATCCTTGTATTAGTTCATTTGCAATATTCTTTCTGCTACTTAATTGAATGAAGCATTTAAGCTTAATTATTCATCATGTACCGCATATACAAGACACTACACTTCTGCATATGATTACTTCGTAGAAGTATTTTATCAAGGGGAGATAAGAGAGTATAACACTATCAGATAACATTTTATTTATTTGGTCTTCAGAACTAATCAAATGAATTGAAGCTAAGTAAGGATAGCAAATAAAAAAAAAATCAAATTTAACCCAAAAAAAAATCGAATGTATTTCAAAATAAAAATGATAAATTATAATCTTACTATACGATGTTAAGACGTCTACGTTCGGATAGTCAGAGTTAATATCAGGCCCGGCCCAAGGCTAAAGCCCAAGAAACACAAACTTTAGGCACCAAAATTTTAATAAGAATATAGGGCAGCATAATTGAACAAGTTCTTTATTATGGTCTAATGGTCATGTTATCATTGATTGTAAATCAATCAGAGTTCGAATAATATGCCTTATATTGGATTATGTCTTAATTACAGATCCCAGCCCACCACATAAACATATTCACACGATAGAGTAATAACCCGCTAAAACAGCATCTAATAATATCTTATCTCCACAGATATTTATGTCCATTATTTTATAGGTAGGTAGGTGATAGAGACAATTTGCTGTAGTTATTATTGGGAAATTAGTAACGCTTGTCCTAGAAACCCTACACTGCATTCACAGCCACACACAACACAATAAAAGTTCACAAAACCGTGGGGCTTAGCTGTGTTCTGTCCACTTGTCATTCTTAGAGACATGTAACTCCGTGTTCCAAATTCCAGTATAAATACCATACACTCACACACACTTTCTCTCTAAGTTACAAACTTTAAATCCACCTGAATAAACCACAAGAAAGAGAGATAAAACAATTCTTTTATCCAAACCCAACAGAAGAAAGATCGTTTACTTTATAAACCATGTCCATGAACTCAATCTCTGAATTTTCTGAAAGTTTTAGTTCTTCCGAGTACGAGTCAAATGTTTCAGTAGGCGCCGACTACTCTCCGACATTGGCGACGAGCTGTCCGAAGAAACCAGCGGGTCGCAAGAAGTTTAGAGAGACACGTCACCCGATTTACAGAGGAGTACGTAGAAGAAACTCAGGGAAATGGGTGTGTGAAGTAAGAGAGCCAAACAAGAAATCAAGAATCTGGCTTGGAACTTTCCCAACAGCCGAAATGGCGGCTCGTGCTCATGATGTAGCCGCTTTAGCCCTCCGTGGTCGTGCCGCTTGTCTCAACTTCGCTGACTCGGCTTGGAGGCTGAGAATACCGAAGTCTACTTGTGCTAAAGATATTCAAAAAGCGGCTGCCGAAGCTGCAATGGCTCTTCGGGACGATGTGACGAGTGATGATGCATCGACGGATCTTGACTTCGACATGGTGGAGACAATGGTGGAAGCTGTTGTTCTTGTTACAGAGGAGGAACAGAGCGATCTGTTTTATGTAGATGATGAAGATATCTTTGGTATGCCAAGATTGTTAGCTAATATGGCTGAAGGTATGCTCTTGCCACCACCCTCCGTACAATGGAATCTTTGTTACGATGGGGAAGTTGATGCTGATTATTCACTTTGGAGTTACTAGACCATTTGATGTTCGATATTTTCATTTTTTTTGTTTTTTCCTGTGTGATAAAATTTTGGAAAATAATATTCGGATTTCATCTTTTTTTGGAATGAATCCTTTATTATTTTTGTTTTGTAATGACTAGTGTACGTATATTTCAATGGACGATTTGTCAATACCCAGTCTATAAGGAAACACAAATGAACAGCGATCATGTTAAACAAAATTGGTCCAATAACTTTAAACAAATAAAAGTAAGACATGTATTAATCCAAAATATTTAATTAGGTTTTCATTTTATAAGACATGTATTAGCCAGTTACATTTCTTTTTATAAATTTGATTCGGATAAGTCGATTTGAACTTAATGAGGAGAGTATGTTTTTAAAATCAAAATATCCCAAAGTAGAGAGTATAAAACCGAATCAAATCTTAATCCACAAACGTGTGTTTCCAAAAACAGAAAAGCTATGGATCCCACGAGAGAGACGCATGGGCCACTCAATAATCAAAATCTTAAGCTGTGGCTAAGCAGCGTCCGTACTGTCCCTACCTTCCTCTTACGTGGCTCAGTCTCTTGGTCCATAACACATACCACTTCACTCTCAACCATTACTTTCCTTTCATTTCAACCTTGTTTTGTCGTTTTTTGGCCATTTTACCACACTTTTTTTCTTCTCTACTGTTTTAACAAATATTACGAAGATATTTTATAGAGAGGTATTATATTGAACTGGTTTGCTCAAAACAAACAAAAAAAAAAGATATTATAATTGAGCTTTGATAGTGATAGGCACGAGAGACTTTTTTTGTTTTGTTTGTTTGTGAAGATATTTTATCGAAAGTATTGTGATTGGAGAGTGATGTATAACTTGCAATTTCTATCGACCTAATTATTGGATTAGAGTCCATTCTTTTTTGGCTTTTGGTAAACACTCGTTACACGTAATTAAGCATTTAAGCGTTCATCGTGTATGTATAAGACACCACGCTTGTGCATTTGAATCACTGACTATTCAGTGGATGTATTTTTTTTTTTACACACACACAGTACATATATATATATATATATATCACTTGATAAATACTCCCTCTGTTTCAATTTATAAGAAGTTTTGGGTAAAAGCACGCATATTAAGAAAACATTTACTTTTTCACATATTTTACAAAAAAGTGTTTTATCTTTTCAATTAATAAAATAAATAAATATACTAATATTTTTGGAAGCCAATAGAATTTAAGTGCATGTTTACTTTTTGTATTGGATTTTTAAAACTGGTTATATTTTGAAACAAGAAATATTCTTTAAAACTGCTTATATTTTGAAACAGAGGGAGTAAACTACTTCTTATAAGTATTTTTTTTTATTTATTAGGATAGATGAGATGAAACGCTGTTGATAAATATTCTTGATTTAGTCTTCAGAACTAGTCAATATTTTTTTTTTATCAACAGAACTAGTCATTATTATTAACCTTTTTTTGTTGAGTGCTGGGCATTATTAAAGTTAGGACACATCAAAGTAAAATGCATTATGAAGTTTTAATGTGCCAGGGCCAGGCACACAATGATCAAGTGACATGATTCGAAAATATAATATAGTTATTTTTCACTTTGGGTTTGATACTCGTCCTAAACAAACGTTATAAAATTTGTTGGTAATCAGATATAATATCTTGTCATTTGATTTTCGCAAACATCTAGATTATTCAATCTAAAATATAGTATGCAACTTATGCAAGACTTTTCGAATAGATCTACCTATTTGCTATTTGTTAGATTAGTCACTCGTGATTTTCTGTGTAATATCTTGTACATTTCATAGAAAAATAAACCAGCATATAATCAAAATTAATAAAAATATAAATAAACCTGAAATTCAAAACCACACTGCATAAAACAGTTCACACAATATAACTTTTAAAACTCGCTAAAACATCATCTAAAAATATCTCTCCACTGATATTTTATGGGCAGGGGATAAAGACAATTTGTTTATTAGTCATAATATTTAATCATTAATATTAGTAACGGCTGTCCTACCTGCTACAGAAGCCAAACCACAGCCACACATATCAGCCAATAAAAGGCAAAAATACTCATAAAGTTATTATAAAGATTGAAGAGTCAAAACTCCAAAACCATGCCCAAAAGAGGCAAAATGACAGGTGGCAGTATGTGACTGAATATTATTACTTAACCATGGGGCTTAGCTGTGTTATATCCACTTGTCATTTTTTAGAGGCATGTAATGTAACTCCGTGTTTACCTTCTACCTCCAATGTTCCAGTATAAAGACCAGACTCTCTCACACACTTTCTTTCTAACTTAAAAACTTTAAAATCCACCTGAAAAGGAAAAAAAAATAAAAAACATTACTCTTATACCTTATCTAGTTTTGAACCATGAACTCATCAGTCTCTGAAATGTTTGGTTCTAATTCCGACTACGAGTCTTTAGCTTCAGTAGGCGATGGTTACAGTCCTACATTGGCAACGAGCTGTCCGAAGAAACCAGCGGGTCGTAAGAAGTTTAGAGAGACACGTCACCCGATTTACAGAGGAGTACGTAGAAGAAACTCAGGTAAGTGGGTGTGTGAAGTAAGGGAACCAAACAAAAAATCAAGAATCTGGTTAGGAACTTTCCCAACAGCAGAAATGGCGGCTCGTGCTCATGATGTAGCTGTTTTAGCCCTCCGTGGTCGTGCCGCTTGTCTCAATTTCGCTGACTCGGCTTGGAAGCTGAGAATACCGGAGACAACTTGTGCTAAAGACATTCAAAAAGCGGCTGCTGAAGCTGCTTTGGCTTGTCAGGATGAGGTGATGATGGGTGAGACTGTGACGGATTTAGATATGGTAGAGACAATGGTGGAAGCTGTTGCTGTTACAGAAGAGGAGGAACAGAGCGATGCGTTTTATGTAGATGATGAAGATCATATGTTTTTGGCTAATATGGCTGAAGGTATGCTTTTGCCACCACCGTCCTTACAATGGAATCATAGTTACGAAGGCGAAGGTGTTGCTGATTGTTCACTTTGGAGTTACTAGAGGATTTGATATTCGATTCCAGTATTTCAAGTGTGCTATATATATATATATATATATATATATATATTTGGAGTAATTATTCACTTTGGAGTTACTAGAGCACTGGATATTAGATTTTTTTCTTTTGTCATATATATCTTCGCCTTTTTAAGATTGTAGGATTTCACCATTATTGAAAACGGATCCCTTGTTATATATTTTTTTGTTTTGTTATAGTGTGAAAACGAGTGTAGATGGATCAACATTCATATTGTCAAAATACAAGTACGTGTTGTTTATACAATCTCGGTCTCCTTTGTAAAAAACGTTCATAGTCAAATTAAAGCTTCTTGTGTGTGTGTGTTTCTTTTTTTTTTTATAATACATCTTGTGTTAAACCGTCTGAATCAACCATGGTATTAATTTTTTTTTTTTCATGGTATTAAAAATTTGAGTCGGACTAGTCGCATTGCATCCAACCAAATGGAGAAAGTCAATTTAAAAATGGAATTTCCAAAAGTAGATTATAAAACCGAAACAACCGATCCAGCCAATGTCCCCGAAACGGGTGTATCCACAAACACAAGAACTATGGAACCCACAAGACCTACGCCGCATGAGCCACTCAAAAATTAAATCTCAAACCGTGGCTAAACAGCGGACGTAACAGTCCCTTACGTGGCTCGCTCTCGAGTTCCATAACATATGCCACGTCACTTCCTTCTTAAGTATATATATAACCTTATTTTGTCGTTTCTGACTTTAACTACAAGTTAAAAATCTCCTCTCTACTGTTTCTACGGAGAACTTATTATTGCAAAAGAATATTTGATGAAGATATTTTATTGAGCTTTGATAAGTGATGTGTCGAATACGTACCGATAGTGACAGCGCACGAGACCTTTTTTGTCGTTATTAAGATATTTTATGGATAATATTGAGTGTTGAGAGTGATGTTATAACCTAGAAAACAGAGAACCTTGTGCCAAGATCTGATTTCTGCTTCGAAATCTTAATCGAAATGGGAAATTTTTTGAAGTTTTTGGAAGTTCATTGGAAGCTTGATTCTAATTTTTTTTTTTTTTAAAGCTTCATTTTTTTATTTTGAAACTTTTTTAAAAATAAAAAAATTAAATATATACATAGTATTTTATTAATTTAACTAAAAAAATCTATTATAAAAAGTGTTGGAAACTTAAGAATAATAATTGTTGATTAGTTTCTGTTTTTTTTTTTATCTTCTCTATTGTGACCTAGAAAGATAATTCCAAATTTCAATTCTTAACTTTGTTACTGTGATTATAAAGTTTAGTTGGATCAATATTCATTTACTTACATTGTCTTTTCCTTTTGCTAAGGTAGATAATTTTTTATATATTGAGGTATATTGATTGTGATAGTTTATTTTTGTTATTTTATTTGATAAACAATTTCTTTTAATAAAATTTGATATTTGGAATATATATATATATATTATACGCTTCCAACGCATACCCGTTTTCTAAAATTTCTAAAAATATCGATTTTACATTTTTTTATTCTTCCACGCATCCACTTCCGGCTCCATGCAACATAGTTTACTAAATTGTGTATGTAAATGATTTGGTACAAGTAATTTATGTATATTAACAAAACAAGTATACTATTTTTTCAAATTTAAATTCTGTTTCCATCAATAGACAATGTTAAGATTTGAATTCATGTGACACAATAGCACAAACTAATAAACTGCATATTATTTATTCTTATAGTTGTCATTTGGAACATGTAGCAAATTAAATCTTGTGCCTCTAAATAAAAAACTCGATGGACAAAAATCCAATAATGGATATTTTTAACTTTAGAATTAACAAGATCAAATATTTATCTAGATTACTCATACATGTATATATTTTTATCACTTTACCAATATATATTATCATAAATTTGAATTCAAACGGTAACATAATTTTCTAATATTACATATTATTAGACTAGAAAATCTAATAAATATACTTCTTTCTTCCAAAGTTTGGACGTAATATATATTTTGTATTTTATTGAAACCAAAGAAAATACAAAATCTATGATAAAAAGTTATAAAATCATAAATAAAACAAAACTTTAACCCAGAAGCCCACAGCCTCACAAAATTCACGCAAATGGAAGTACAAAATACCCCCATAAACAGCATCTAAAAACATCTGTCTCCACACAGATATTTTTAAGCTCCATTATTCTAGAAATGTTTGGTGACAAGGGCCATTTGGTCCCAATTGTTTATTCATGGGAAGTAAATAGTGAGTATTTTATAGTTACACAACACAAATCACAGCCACACACTCAACATAATAAAAGATTTTTTCAAAGAGTGACGAGTCAAAACCTTCCTATAAGGGTTAAGACACGTGTCAGATAACGAATGAGTATCATATTCATTACAAAACCGTGGGGTCTTGCTGTATTCTTATCCACTTGTCATTCCAGTAGCATCTCTTAGACATTGCTCAATTTTAATTTAATTAAATAAATAAAAATTAAATTATTAAACCTCGTAACCATAGTAAAAAAGATACATGAAAACATATGGTATAGAAAAATGTTTTAAGTGACTTAAGTCTCCATAATTAAATATTTGTATATCTTTCTCATCTCATTTTATATTTCTTATTAACTGAAATAATAAAAAAATTTAAAGACACACCGGTAAAATCACAAATGGAGATTAACTAGTCATAAACTCCGTGTTCACTTTTTTCACCCAAAATCCAGTATAAACACCAAACTCTCGCACACACTTTTGTCTCTTACCTTGCAAACTTCTAGAGAAAGTAGTAATAAAATCTCTTATCCAATTCAAACAGAACAAAGATCTTTTACCTTTTTAAACTTTATTCATGAACTCAATATCTGCCTTTTCTGAAATGTTTGGTTCTTCAGATTACGAGTCACGTGTCTCAGTAGTCGCCGACTACATTCCTACAGCCCTGTTCGTTTGATAGTCGCTAGCGATAGCGATCCGCGACTGCGATTAGATACTGTTCGTTTATCAATCGCAGGACCATCGATCAGTCGCAGCGATCAGCGATTTTGATTTTCAGTCGCTGGGACAAATCAGCGATGCGATTTGTTTCTTCTGCGATCAGTCGCTACGATCAATCGCGCGACTGGCAAACGAACAACAAACATCAATCGCGGGTCGCAGCCTCAATCGCTAGTCGCAGTCGCAATCGCTAGCGACTGTCAAACGAACATGGCCATTGGCGACGAGCTGTCCGAAGAAACCAGCGGGTCGTAAGAAGTTTAGAGAGACACGTCATCCGATATACAGAGGAGTACGTAGAATAAACTCAGGCAAATGGGTGTGTGAAGTAAGAGAACCAAACAAGAAATCAAGAATCTGGCTTGGAACTTTCCCAACTGCTGAAATGGCGGCTCGTGCTCATGATGTAGCTGCTTTAGCTCTCCGTGGTCGTGCCGCTTGTCTCAACTTCGCTGACTCGGCTTGGAGGCTGAGAATACCGAAGTCTACTTGTGCTAAAGACATTCAAAAAGCGGCTGCTGAAGCTGCAGTAGCTCTTCGGGACGAGTTGATGAGTGATAGATCGACGGATCTTAGCTTCGACATGGTGGAGGATGTTACCACGCCGGAACAGAGTGATGTGTTTTTTGTAGATGATGAAGATATCTTTGGGATGCCGAGGTTGTTGGCTAATATGGCCGAAGGGATGCTTTTGCCGCTCCCGTCTGTCCAATGGAATCATAGTTACGATGGCGACGTTGACGCTGATTATTCACTTTGGAGTTACTAGAGCATTTGATGTTCGATATTGGATTTCATCTTTTTAAAAATGAATCCTCTGTTTTTTTTGTTCTTAATAGCTTATGAACTTGTATGATTCATAATATATTATTTACTCCAACGAAATATTATATTTCCATTCAAGTTTCATGATCATTGAATTTTTACAGATAGTCGAAAAATGATCATCAATTACAATTTATCAAAGTATATGGATATTACAGAGGCTTTAAAATAGTATATTTACAGATTGGATCACACTCACAATCTATTCAAAGAAAAACAAATGAAAACTGAAAACAGATACGTTAAAAAAAACTGTTTCGTCCAATACTAAAGCTATATATTATTACATCTATTAATCTAAATATTCAACTAAATTATTTCCCCCTATCTTTAAATCGGTTGTTACAATATCATATTTAAAATGTAAATCACACATATCAAATAAAATAAAGTTAAATTAACGACTAAAGTTTCATTGCGATCCACTATGTAAAAAAGACAAAAAGATAATTTTTATTGGTTCGGACTTGTAAAATATCGGGACCGGTTCTACTAACACTTCTTACTGAAGATGTAGCAGGTTCAAGCTAGGAGTGGTGCTAGCACGAAGCTGAGCTAGAGTGGAGCTGACGTGGATAATTGAAGATGTAGATGTCTGAACCACGTGGGGAAGCTTCTGGAAGATTTTATAAGCAAAGTAGATGCTTGGAGAGCAGTTGTGGATTGAGGAGATTCATCCTTACTGATATAGACACACTTAGGTCGTGCTTATATGGGATGGAAGGTGTGGTGGTGATGGTGAATCTCTAGATGGTTGTATAACACTTTTTAGGACCCGAATGGATGGATGAGCATGTTGCAAGGGGGATTGAGAGACGCCACACAGAGAATGGAGGGCACTGTGACAAGTCTAATCTCCAGCTTCAAAGGCTTCACACCAAGGAAGAAGAAGAGAGGCAGCCTAAGCGGCTAGGGTTTCTTCTCTATAAGAAAGTTCGTTCTTTATTAAAAATCAAAGTCTACAGATTACAAGCTGAA
>OVAP01007746.1:0-10474 GCA_900406295.1 Aurinia saxatilis
AAGATTCGTTAGACAAGTTTTTGGTTGTGTCTGAATTCCTTCCCACACAATCAGTTCTCCAAATCTTTCGCAATCCTAAAACGAATCAAATCAAAGCTCACCCAACTCGGTAATTTGTCCATTGAACCCATGATCATAATAGTGAGCAGTATCAAAGAAATCTTCCATATCATCGAAATCAAACGACTCAGGAAGAAGATCAGCTACATCAACAACTTCGTTCTCTCCATTATCATAGAAACCATAAGGTCCTTGATGCTGATTGATCCATTAATCATGGTACCAAGTCAAAGTCGTCACAAATCGCCACCACTCCGGCGAAAATTCCTCCACTTGCTTTACAGCCGCCGGTACAAATAGGGGTGCGTTTGGATTAAGAGTCGATCGTCTTCCTGATACCATCGCCATACTTCAAGATCTTCACACACAAATGCCAAATTCATATAAAAAATAAGCAAACTAAATGCTAAATCTCCAGATCTGTAAACAAATTCACGAAGATCGCTTCAAAATGGATACAAATAGTAACAAAATCGCTAGATCTGAAAGTTTCTCCGATCATTGAATCAACGTAGGTTCAAAGCAAGTGAAATCTTCAGATCGCAAAGCGGAATCAACAAAGCTCTTAGCTAGATCAACGATTATCACAGATTCACAGAGACAAACAAAACTCACCAAAACGATGGTGATAAATGTGAAAAGGAAGAGCAGTGTAGATTTTTTACAATTTTTTATGGAGGAAGAAAGAAAGTTGGGTATATGTGATTAGAGGTAAAAAATAAAAATAAAAGTGTATGTGGTTAAATGGGTAATGGGCCGCCGGAACGTGGAAAATTACATCTTTTCTATTTTATTCCCTTTTGCTTTGTTTATGACCCAAACAGACTTATTTTTAATTTGACGAAATAGATCACAGGAACGTAGACTATGGATCGCTGGAAAACACACATATATATATATATATATATATATATATATGTTAAAGGATTTAATTGTTATTAATTAAGGCGTCATTAATTTGAGAGAGGACATATGTCATTTTCATAGAAAAACACATGTCATTCCCATAGAGAGTGTCCTTCAACTTTTGTGCTCACTAGGTGGGTATCCGTGCATAGAGAGTGTCCTTCAACTTTTGTGCTCACTAGGTGGGTATCCGTGCTACGCACGGATTTAAATTCGTTAAATTGTTTTTCTAGTCAATACTTATCAAAATTATTACTTCTTATTGTTATTTCTTATGTATGTATTATATTTTATATGAAGTTAAAATTAAATGTACTGTAACAATAGAAAGGTGCTTAAATGTATAAGTAAAAAAACATAAATAATTTAAATTTTGCTTAAAAAATTGGACAATGGACCATCAGAACATGGAGAATCTTCTTTTTCTTATTTTCCCCTTGTCGCTTTATTCATGATCCAAACAGAGGCAAAAGTTGGTTTTTAATTTGGTGAAATGGGTCATAGAACCGTAGATCATGGATCATTGGAATACACACACATATATAATTTTGAACCAACTAAGCAAATACTTATCAAAATTATTACTTCTTATGTATGTATTATATTTTATATGAAGTTAAAATTATATGTCATGTAACATCGGAGAGGTGCTGTAATTTAATAGTAAAACCAATATAAATAATTTAAACTTTGTTTAGAAAGTTAGATAATGGACCATCAGAACCTGGAAAAATCTCTTACTTTTTGTTTTCCTTTTCGCTTTGTTCATGACCCAAATAGAGGACAAACTCATTTTTAATTTGACAAAATTGGTTGTATAGATGTAAATAATGATTGGTGGAAAACACACACACACATATGATATATGTCATTTACCTGATTTTAATATAATAAACATATACTTATTTATGTTTTAGTCTATATTATTATTATTATTATTATAGTCCAAAAGAGTCATTTAAGGTACATGAATGAGTTTCGGAGCTTTGGAATAATCTAGAAGAATTATGGAGTAAAAATAGAACAAGCTTGAAGAGTCGAAAAAGGAAACAATGAAGAAATAAAAAATCAGAAAGGAGTGTCGATCGACACCTCTCGGATCATCAGCTAAATATTTTTCTTTTCTCAAGATCAATAGATTTTCCAAAAGAATTATGGAAAATTGGTTTTGTTAATTACCTAATCCTGAATTCGTCTTAGTCCCTATAAATACTGTTTTTAAGCCATTGTTTAGGCTATACTTTAATATACTTTAGAAAGAGTTTGGGAGAAGATTTCTTAAACCCTTTTTATTTATATTATTGCTTTCAATTAATTATTGCATGATGAATTGCTTTGCTCTGTCTGAGTAGTTTATTAGTTAAGTTTAGGGTTCTTATACTAGAATGATTTTCTGTTAGCATTAGCTTAATTTAGGAACCATTATTTAACTTTTCTCTTAGATTGTCTTAATGCTATACTTTAGATTAGCTACCTAGAGTCTAGATCGTAGGGAATTTATTATACACGAGAGTGTTAATAAATTGCTGAAAGCAATCTTAGAGAGCTAGCTTTCTTTTCTCAGGAAGACTTCATTTAGAATAGCTAGTGAACAATTGAATTGGTTAGTTAATGCTAGTTTAAATTCCATAGGATTTCTCAGCGAGAGTTGGTCTTTCTAGGGTTTAAATTAAGATAGTAAATCACAGCGAGAGTTGGATTTCTTGTTTGCATTGTTCATGTTCTAGAGTTACGGTTTTCATAAGTTTTGCACGACGGGTGTCGATCGACACCACACCAGTGTCGATCGACGCTGCCCGTATTTAGGTTCAATTTTGAGTCTTAATTGAAGTTGTCAAAGTCTAGCGTTTGTTTTAATTGATCTAAACCCACATCTTATTTACTTGTTTCCTACACTAGTTATTAGAACTGAAATCCCCTCATCCTAATTTTAAATTAGAGTCTAGTCTTAGTTTGCAATATATCGGTCTTTTGTGGATTCGATCCCTAAGTACTACATTGCTTTAGCTATGCTCTTACGGTTAAATACAAAGGGTAAACTTTTGTGTATCAACACACAAATATATATAGTTTTATTAATTTATTTGTCATTTGTAAATTAAGTTGTCATTAATTTGAAAGGATGACATGTGTCATTCTAATCGAGAGCCACATGTCATTGCCATAAGAGAGAGAGTTCCTTCTCTTTTTTACATTAGATTTAAACAAATCATTAACAACTGAAACAGTCATAGAAAAGAACACCAAAAGACATCAAAATCTCAATGAAAAGCATCATTACTGCATGGCTAATACACCTATCTTGAATTACATATTAACAACATACATCAAAACAGAAATATAAGAGTAATTAACCTAAGAAACAATCCTTAATCCGGGAATTCATAGTCTTGGCAGGTGAATCCTCAAGAAAAAAGAAAAGATGAATAGACATTCAAATCCAGGAAACGAAAAAGAATATAATTGAAACCTAAAGAGGAACACCAAAGCTACATGGAAGGCAAAAGTAAGGAAATATCCTTCTCTCAAGACAAACTAAAATGTGTTATGCACTATTGACATGTTTAAATCATTGAACTCAAATTGCTATTGTTTAACGTCATCATAGATATTCTTAAGAAAAATCAACCAAAAAAATTACTTCTTCTAAACAATAAAATAAGGAGTTTTTAATTTTAATTATTGATAGTGTCTTCAAAATTATATATGCATCCTCTTTTCCACAATTCCAAAATCTAATGATGCATATTGGCTTTCGAGCACAGTGTCACCTCAAAAAAAATCTGGCGCAGCGTACGAAGATAGATTCAGCTCACTGAAAGCTTTAAGACTTTCAAGACCTGCTTCGTAAGAGACGATAAAGAAATTGGTTGCTAGGGTTGAATTTTAACTCGTTTTCTTATTAATCAAAAGCTGCCTCATTAACAGAGTCAGTAGATCATGGGCTTAAATTTAAGCATTCCCAATACATAATGCTATGCCCTTGGTCTAGGCATCAGGGGCTCAGCTAACGCGGGAAACTTGGGTATAGTATCATATTGGCTACACAAATTTAGAAATAGAATTTTTGTATTTTTCTTTGTCTTATGTTGGTCTCTTTTAATTTTGAAAAAAGAACTTCAGTTTAAGCACCCAAAATTAGGTATAGTTATATATTAGCTAAACTAAGTCAGAGGTTCATATTTTTCTAATTCAATTGTTTTTCTGTTGAAAGCCTTTTTTATATTCAATAAGTTTTTTGTGACTAAATAATATGTAACAACGTCATTATAATCCTTTCTTTTATCAACTTATATTAACAATTCATATGTAAAACAAATGATGTATTATACTTTCCTTTTCAATTTTTTCTTAACAACTTTATATTTGTATACATGATTTGCATTTGATTCACTCATAGTGCATTGCATCTAAATATTTTGTTTCATATCCTATTTTCTCATACATACATCTATATACATAAAGTAATCTTTTCTCTCTTTTGGTGAAGACACATCATCAACCACATGTGTGCCACATCATTCCAATATTAATTTTGATAAAATAATTAATTTAATATATACTTCACATATTAACTACATCTTTAGTTTAATTACATTTGATTACAAAAGGAATTTCAAAAGTCATTCATAATATCAATTCTAAAATGGAAGAAATCATATTAATATTCTATTTAAAAATAT
Organism: Aurinia saxatilis; assembly: GCA_900406295.1. Lineage (NCBI taxonomy): Eukaryota > Viridiplantae > Streptophyta > Magnoliopsida > Brassicales > Brassicaceae > Aurinia > Aurinia saxatilis. The sequence continues at coordinate 4,650 of OVAP01007746.1, forward strand.
AAAATTAAGAATTTTTATTAATATTCATCTAATGACTTGAAATGAATATTTATATTGAACTCTTTCGATACAAAACTGAAGAATCACACATATTAAAATCAGTTAATCCGATATTCCGATTTATACATTTACAACCGTTATAAGAAATCATTGATTTAACCATAACAAGAATAATAGGGAAGGTAGACAATCTTCAAAACACGAGAAAACAAAAAAAATTTTGTAGATAACCACATCTTCTTATCTCCGTCAAATTTCCAACCTCAAAATCCCACTATCAACTCATGTAATTGGGAAGAGAGAAAAGATATCTTGAAACCCCGAATGACATTCTCTGATAACAAAACATTTAATCGTGTGAAACATATTAGATATTAAAAAAAGAAAAATATTAACCATCAATATAAAAAAACTTGGCAACCATTTCACAATTGATGGTTATTAACAAAACACTAAGTTTAATTTTAAAATAATATGTTATATTTTATAAACATTTGATTGTTTTATATTATACAAATCATAAACTATTAAAATAATGAATGTGCATGTCAATATATTTAAATATTAAAATAAAACAAATTGACTGAAAGAAACAAAATATAAAAATATCAGTCTATTTGATATGTATCCATTCATATATCAATATACTGTTAATACTCTTCTGTTAAATGAAACAAAGTGCGAAGAGAAAACAATCTTCAAAACTCAAGGAAAATATATAACAAAAATAAATGAAAAATGACTATAGAGACAATCAATCTTTTGAATTCCCAGACGACATATATTGAACAAAATTTAAATATGTNCATATATTGAAAAAAATTTAAATATGTCGAAAATGAAAAAAAATTGATTTTAAAATAACTACAAATCAAAATGATTAGCAACTATTTAAAATTTTCATAGTAGTAAGAAAATAAACAATTATTTTAGTTTCTAATAGGAGACTACATAACACATTTAAAGATAATTAATTACCTTATCAAACACAAATGATAAACTATTGACTTAACCAAGATTCATATCAATAAATATAGGAATTACAATTATAAATAAACAAAAATCATGATCGCAAACTAAAACAATGATTAAAAATCTTAGCAAAATGACGTAGGGTAGATATAATGATATAAATTTCTACTATATCAAATTTACAGTCATACAATACATTGTCAAATACTAAATTGTAAAAACTATGTATCATAAAAAAACTTAAAATAAAATGAGGAAAAGGTTCCAAAACTATATTACAATTACCAAAATATTTCTAGGATATTGTGATCTCAAGAACAAAACAAATGAACCAAACAAAATTAACACATCCCGCGCGTAGCGCGAATCNCCAAACAAAATTAACACATCCCGCGCGTAGCGCGAATCAACCCCTAGTCTACTATATAAAAGAAGAAGGGGCCTCTCCAGAGATGGACACATGGATATCTTATATGAGTGACATGTGTCCCTAACAAAATAAAAAAGTGATGATTTAAGTTCTCTCTGTTTTATCAGTTTCATATATTTTCCTCTTCAACTTCAATCTTAAAATTGCATATGATGAAAAGCCAATGGAAGGATAGCGAGGGAGTGCGGGTGTAACGCCTCGACCGCCCCTACCGGTGAGGTCCCCATGCCCTCTCTCGGCCCATGGGTCCNTCGTTGCACACCAGGACCGTTACCCCCGACGGTGTGAGCCCACTTGACTCCGCACTCGTTTGGGTTCGGCTCTGATACCAATTGTAACGCCTCAACCGCCCCTACCGGTGAGGTTCCCATGCCCTCTCTCGGCCCATGGGTCCCACCCTTGTCCGACGGTCGGTGCATTAATTTCGGGAGGCTCGTAAGACTCGTTTACTATCCCTGCAATCACCACGGGATCTTTTCCCGTGTTTTGTCCTCACTCACACGGTACCGCAAATTACTTCCCAGTAGGTCACCCATCCTTAAATCGCTCCAGCTCAAGCACACTTAATTCTGGAGTTCTCTCTGGATAAGTGACCGAAAATNAAAAAACCAAAAACCAAAAATCGGGATTTTACAGGGGGGAGGAGAAAACTGAAGCTGTCCAGAAAAACTATTAGAAAAAAAAAAAAAAAAAAAGAGAGACCTGATGAATCACCGGTCGTTGGTATTGAATCTGTTTGATATTATTCATAACTCTTATCCCTCTTCCCCTTATTTGAGCATGGTATTAGTATTGTGTGCTGATTAAGATTCAATATCTCTCCCTTCAAATCAGAGGAAATTGCACCAATTTTGGTGCCTCTTGCTTTGTGTTCGCTTGCATTCTATTGGAGAAACTATATGCAATATTGTATTTCCTTAATAGTTTGTATAGAAGCTTTCCATATATGCTGATATTAGGTTTGTACAGACTCGTATATAATGAACCCTTGAAGAATGAATAAAGGCATGCCCTTCTTAATATTTACATGGTATCAGAGCCTCTATGGCGGCTGAAACCCTAATTTCTTCAAAGAAGACATGGCAGAGATATCAACTACGGCTCAAACAAGCGCGGAAGCGATGCTGTCTCCTTATTATCTGAGCACAGCGGATAATCCAAGGAACTTGATCACCATGATACACCTTAAGGGGGAGAACTATTAAGAATGGGTAAAGCATGTGCGAAATGCCTTGCGTACCAAGCGAAAGCTTGGTTTCTTGGATGGATCTATTAAGAACCGACGACCGAGAAAGAAGCAGAGCACTGGGAAGCTGTGAATTCAATGATCGTGACTTGGATTATGAATACAATCGAACCGACATTGAGAACGACCATCACGATGGTTGGAGATGCAAGTTTGTTATGGGAAGATTTGGGCAGAGGTCACCAAGAGAAAACAAAAAAAAGCTTAATGACTATGTCTTATATTCAGCAATGTTATCCTTGACGGGTACGTCATTATATCCCATTGCAAACTATGTCTCATGTGACAGGTTTTCTGACACACAAAAAGCATTTTTAGCAGCCATCACAGCAATTCCAACGCCTCGAAGTTATGCGGAAGCAATGCGACATGAGGACTGGAGATTAGCGGTCACCAAAGAGCTTGATGTGATGGACATCAATGGAATATCAGTGATCTTCCATTTGAAAAGACATTAATTGGGTGCCAACGGATATTTACTGTACAAAGCACGACTTGTAGCAATGGGAAATAGACGGAAAGCTGGTTTTGATTATGAGGAAGCCTTTGCACCGGTGGTGAAAATGACTACAAATACGTGCGTTTCTTAAAGTGGTTGCAGCAAAGAATTGGGAAGTTCACCAAATGGATATTCAAAATGCTTTTCTTCATGGGAATTTAGAAGAAGAGGTTTACAAGAAACTGCTTCCGGGACTATCCACAACGACTGGTAATAAATTTTGTAAACTGAAGAAGTCTATTTACGGCTTAAAACAGTCTTCAAGGTGTTGGTTCGCGAAACTTACGGCATGTCTTCATGGTTATGGTTTTACACAAACCAAAGTATTCCTTGTTCACACGGTTCCGAGGTACTATGAACTTATATGTGATCATATATGTTGATGATCTCATCATTGGTGGAAACGATGGTGAGGCAATTGCACGCTTCAAAGGATATTTCGGACAATGCTATCGTACGAAAAATATTTAGGGCTCCTTAAATAGTTTCTTGGTATTGAAGTTTCACGGTCTTCAGCTGGAATTTATTTGTCACAACGCAAATATGCATGTGATATTATCAATGAATGTGGATTGCTAGGAAATCGTCTGGTGGCTACTCCGGTTGAACAAAATCACAAGCTCACTCGACATGAAAATGATGCGTGGGAGGATCCTGCACGTTATCGTCGATTAGTAGGGTCGTCTCGTGTATTTAACTATCACACGTCCTGAACTCGCCTACATTATACATGTCTTACCGCAGTTTATATCACAGCCACGGAGGAAACATTGGTTTGCAGCTTAATGGGTTGTGAAATATTTTAAAAGTAGTCCGGGTCAAGGAGTGTTTCTCTCGGCACAAAGTGATCTTTCTCTCTCCGCGTATTGCGGTGCAGATTATAATGGGTGTGATATCACAAGAAGGTCTCTTTCTGGTTTTGTGGTTGTGTTGGGTGATTCTCCGGTGGTCTGGAAAACCAGAAAGCAGCGCAAAGTTTCTCGTTCTTTTACAGAAGCCGAGTACAGATCCATGGCTGATACACTATCAGAACTTGAATGGGACAATGAGTTACTTAAATGCTTCGGCCTATCCCATGAAGATCCCATGCGAATGTATTGTGACAATCAATCGGCTCTTCAGATTGCCAAGGATCCTGTTTTACATGAGCATACAAAGCATATTGAAACGAATTGTCATTATATTCGTGATAAGATTCGTTCAAGCAATCTTAAGACGTTTAAGGTTCATACTACCGAGCAATTGGCATATATTTTTACGAAGGGATTGGGAGCAAAACAATTTGAATATCTTCGTCGCAAGTTGGGCATTTGTAATCTTCATGCACCAACTTGAGGGGGAGTATTGGAGAAACTATATGCAATATTGTATTTCCTTAATAGTTTGTATAGAAGCTTTCCATATATGCTGATATTAGGTTTGTACAGACTCGTATATAATGAATCCTTGAAGGATGAATAAAGGCACGACCTTCTTAATATTTACACCTTATGGCGTGAATATCTGTGACTGTGATGGTCCCTTGTCAAGCGGTTACTCTCCCAAGAGGCAAGTTTCAATTATTATGAAGCAATTGTGGATCTTTAATTCTAATTTTGTTCTCCGCTTTTTATAGTTGTAATTAACAACGATGTTGTATCAGTGCGAATTACATACTGAAGTTTCAGGTATAAGATGAAGGATTCCACTTAAACACCACCATGGAGTTTCAGGTATAAGATTTACCTGTTCACAATTCAGAAATTCATGTGCTCGCAATTCAGAAACTAATGTCCATGTGCTCGCATTTCAGAAATCAAAGATGGAGAAGATCTACTGGAACGCTTGGGACATGTTTTATTTCCTTGAGGACTGGGCAAAGGTATATTAATTGATTATAGCTAAACGCATTTTGATAAATTATGGTTCTACATATATATATATATATATTTCTATTTATCTTTGATTTTTTTCAGGTGAAATGAATAGTATGTCTGTATAGCGCTGGCCTAATTAGCACACCAGACAAAAGTCTCTCTTTTTCAGCACTCATATGATCTAGGTACGAGTTGGTGGTGTGCAAATATTTTTCTACTCAATTTTTTTTTAATCTTGTGCTTTTTCACTTGGTTGGTTCATGATATATCTCAGTGCTTTCATATCTTATAGTTTGAAGGTTATACTGAAAGCTCATAATGCATATGATCATGGGGTGGCTCCAAAATCCTAATAATGATGGACATTTCTTGAGATCCCTAATTTTGATTGTGCAATTTCTATGTTGCATAAATTTTCATCTGTAATTTCATTCTTGTTCCTCCTGGTCGGGTTTAAATTGATAAGACTTGTGCATAATTGCTTTTGGAAATTCTCATATTGTGTGGAAGAACTCACATGTTGTATTATATGTTTTTGAGAATTCTTTTTTATTTTTCTGAAAGTCTTGCTTGAGATGCTTAAGGAACTGAAGCATCTGATCAAGTATTGATATAANATTATTTATGTTTTTAGAGTCTATATATTATTATTAGAGTCCAAGTGAGTCATTTTAGGTGCATGGACGTATTCTGGAGTATGGGAAGAATCTAGAAGGTTTTTGGAGCAAAACAAAGCAGATTAAGGAAACGAAGAAAAATGGAAAACAAAGGGGTGTCGATCGACACCACGCGGAGACAGAATGAAGATTTTACATTATTTTT
>OVAP01007747.1:0-10473 GCA_900406295.1 Aurinia saxatilis
TTCTCTCTTGTTTCTTCAAAGACTTTGATTGCACTCCTAGTACTTCCGGATTTCCCATACATATCAATCAATACATTGCAAACAAATGTGTCGATGAGGCTGAAATCTGTTTTGGTGATTAAACCATGAATAGAACTTCCAAGCATAAGGTCACAGAGCTTAGAGGAGATACTTAAGATACTAACGTATGTGTAATTATCAGGGCGAATGTTTGACTGAAGCATGTATTTGAAAAGTTCGATAACCTCTCTGTAGTTATCAGAACGAGAGCAAGCCGCAATTGCAATGTTCAAAGATACAGTGTCAGGTTGTTCTAGTGTCGAAATCAGCTTCACCGATTCATGGTACTGGCCTGTTCTACTATATATTCCGGCAGCAATGTTTAGTGGGACAACAGAAGATGGCCCGCTAGACCAATCCAGCAGAAGTAGGGCATCACTCATCAGTTGATTCTTGGAGTAGGATCTCATAAGGGAGCTTAACACGTAGTCATTGTCTGCATAGCCCATTTTCACAATAACAGAGTGCAGCTGTTGTAACTCTATGACACAACAAGATTTAAGGGCTGTCGAAAAAGTATACTCGGTTGGCCTGAAACCCATTTGAAGCATTTGAAGAAACAAAGAGAGACAGATTGGACCATCTTTNTTTGAAGAAACAAAGAGAGACAGATTGGACCATCTTTATTGGCGCAACACCAAAGCAGTGAATTCCAACACACAATATTCTTATCACGTATAGAATCGAAGCATAGGCGGGAATCTTCCAGACTATCACATTTAGCATAAAAGTCAATCAAAGCATTCCCTAAAAATAAGTCAGTTTCACAGCCATTCTTGATAACCGTGCCATGAATTTGGCTTCCGAAACTCAGTATATCCATATGTGAAGAGGTACTAAGCACACTAATGTATGTGCCTTCGTTCGGATGATACCCATGCTCTATCATCCTTACAAACAGTTTCAGTGCTCTTGAAGGGTATTCACTTTTGGCTGTTGCACCAATTATGGCGTTCCATGACACTATGTCACTAGAGGTTGCCTCCTTAAACACTCTCTCTGCCATCTGTGCGTTGCCACATTTTCCATATGCGCTAATGAGAGAGTTAACAATGGGAATTTTACAATCTAGCCCTTTTTTCATAGCTGAGCAATGCAATTGTTCGCTAACTTCTAAGTCATTTTCACAAGATACACTAGACAATACACCCAAGAAAGAGCACTCAGATAAGAATGCCCCATTCCCAACAAGCTCACAGAAGAGAGACATGCATTCCTTAAGAAAACCACGCTTCCCCAACAACGACATCATATGGTTCCACGTTTCCAAACTCTTCACCGGCATATCTTCAAAAACCCGTTCTGCCAATTCAAGCAACTCAAACCTCCCATATAAACACAACAACCCATTACCAACAAATGCATCATCCATTAAAAACCCATACTTCAAGCTCAAACCATGCAACTGACTTCCACCACAAACATCCAACGATGCACAAGACAACAAACCACCTACACTAAACTGATTCGGCAAAAACCCAAAACCCCTCATCTCAGAAAACACACCCCAAGCTTTCTCCACATACCCACATTTACTATACCCACTAATAATAGTATTAAACGACGCAACATTTCTCTCAGGCATTTCATCAAACACCTTAGCTGCAAACGAAACCTCGCCAAGCTTCGCATAAAGACACATAATGTTGTTCCAGACATAAACAGGCTGGTTAAGGGTATACCATAATGTGACAGATAGTGCATGAAGAGCTTTGGTTCTTGTAAAGGAAGGAACTTTTCTACAGACATTGAGTAAGCTAAGTATACGATTGTTGTGAATGGCGAAATCTCCATGACTGATGCTCATGCAGAAGGAAATTGAAAACAGAGAAGTTTCAAGGTACAATGCATACAATAATCGAGCTCAATCTCAAGCTTCAGAGCGATTTTGATATTCGAAACGAAGACGATGATGAAACACGAGACTCTCTAGTAGAGCCAGAGGGTTTGATTTTAATTGCAAACCGGTCGGTTCATATGATAGGTTATATTGTATTCACTCTCATCACCATTAAACCACTATCCATTTGGTTGGTCTTTATCTTTTCAACATGTGTAATTCCCAAAATATGGAAGTTCTTATTATGTCATGCATGACGTCAATAATCATGTAGTATGATTTTAAGGTTGTAGAAACGCTGCTTAAAAGGTAACTACAAAATATTTGATTTGTTACTGAATTCTATATTTTATAAAAAGGACATATTTTTTCTTTCTGGGGAGAATGGAAAAAATAATAATTACAATGTATGTAGTCTTTTCTATATAAAATTTTATGTATATTACTTTTTGGGTGTTACTGATTCATGGATTCAATTTTTCATTAGTTTTATATAATTTTCAATAAAATATTATTTACTAATATTTATATTTATAAAAGACATTTCAAATATATTTTTTCTTTCAATTGTGAAAATGAAAATCACTGTCTGTAGTCTTTTTGTAATAATTTGAATGTATAATAATAATAGGGTGATAGTAGAAGTCATAGATTTAATACTGATTTAACTATTTTCTTATAATTTTCAAGATTTATTTTCTTAAATTGTTTTAAAGATTTCACCTTTGTGGTTTCTATAATCTTTGTGTTGTACTTTGGATTTTGTTTCTAATAATTTACTCATAACATTCCATTATAATTCATTTCAAATGACCATATACAAAGTTTATGATAAAATTGTAGTTTTGAATAACATTCTCTTTCATTAATGCATAGAATGACTTAATGGAGTGACATTTTTTTTTTTGGGTCGCAAGATTGAATGACATCAAAATTTGAAATTTCTTAAACATTCACAAATCACAACTATCATATCCAAAACACTATTGTACAATTTGGAATTAATGAATGAATAACAATATATTGTATTTACTATTTAGATTGAGATATTGATGCAACGTGATATTTAGTTTATTTCTAAATATCACTATTATTTATTTTATGATATAGATAATTTCTTTTATTAATTTATGGCATTTTTAGGGTTTTGATTACAATTTAGTCGTTTAGTAAAAAAAAAACGGTATTCTAGAATTCTGATTAATGAAATTAAGAGTTCTCTCTGTTTTGTTTGATATTGATATTTATTTGACGAAGTAACGATTTAATAAATATTATCTTTTTGTATCTGAGAAATCAATGATGAATAGTATGATCGACGATCCCACTATATCATTTGATATTACAGCCAACTTGGTTCCTCGTATGCCATACTGCTTAGATGTTTTTATCTAGCATATGAATATCCGTTAAGTTCTATTAAAGAATTGTATGGCAAGTACAATGGTGTTCTGGTGTATGACATCTACATTTGATTTCCAAAAGCTAGTGTTATAGATGTTGTTTTAGGGGGGAAAAATAATATCTAGCTACTACACATGTCCTATAAGCTTTTGGGTTTTGGGATTTTCACGTTTTTTTTTTTTTTTGCTACAGAATTGCGGCTTCATGTTTAGAGATTAAACTGTGAAGTTCATTTCCTTCACAATTGGTTTGTGGGATGTGTATCTATCCGAAGACATATTCAACAACATGAATTTTTAAAAGGAACAACAAAAACCTAATCGATTTCAACAATTAAGCAAATATGCTAGAAAAGGACTATATAGAAATAAGATTCAATGACAGATCTTTTCGTCGTAAAAAAGCGTATGCAGTGCGATATCTGAATTAGTTCTATACATATCTTTATTATTTAGATTACTATGTAAGATAAATTCCTTTTATTAATTAGATAATAGATGCCAAGCCTGTGGATTCGAGGGTGAAACTGTGAATCATTTGCTCTTTACTTGTCCTCTCTCTAGGGTACTCTGGGCTCAATCTGGTTTTCCCTGTCCCCTAATGGTTTCAATCAGAACTCCATTTTTTGTAATATTCATTACCTCTTAGTCTTAGGTCTTAGCTAAGAATAAATCAGTGGAGTTTCCTGTAGTTAGGTCCTTTCCTTGGATTCTCTGGTATCTATGGAAAAACAGGAACAAACTGTGCATTGAGGGCATGAGTTTTGATATCCTAGATACCTTAGAAAAAATCTCTGATGAATCCAATAATTGGTTCCTTGCTCAGGAATTGTGTGACTCTGCCCCTACCTCCTTAACTCCCTCTATCACCCTACCTCCTAAACCTCCTTGGAAGCCTCCAGACCCAAACATGTTAAAGTGTAATATAGGTTTTTCTTGGTGCAAGTCTAAATCTTTAGCAGGTGGGTCTTGGGTACTTCGGAACCATTTAGGTGTTGTCTTACTTCACAACCGAAACAATTTTATCAAGGTTTTCTCCCTTAAAGATGCTCAGTTTCAAGTCCTTTCTTGGACTCTCAAGAGCATTCTTGATTTGTCCTTTAATAATCTTGTTTTAGCAATGGAAGGAAAGGATTTCATTGATGCAATCAACAATCCTTCTCTTTGGCCCTCTTACCAAGAGATTTCAGATGACATTTCAAGCTTCATGCCTCTTATGCCTTCGAGCATCCTTCAGTTTGAACATCACTTAGCAAACATGGGAGCTTCTATGATCGCTACAAGTGTTACTAAGGACAATCGTTGGAGACCTTATCTGGCTCGTGGACAATCTACTTGGCTTACACAAGTTTTTCTTTTAGACAAACCCCATATCATGTCTTAACTCACTTGCTCTATTTCTTTGTTATGTATTTCTTTTACTCTGTAAAAACTTTTCTTTTAGTATTATTCAGACGAAAAAAAAAATTATGATATTTCTAGGGTTTGAGATTTATCATAAATAACCCGTTTATGTCAAACTGTTATATTCAATTTATGATTTGATTAATGAATTGAAAATTTCCACTCTATCGCCCGTGATAACGGTATTCATTTAATGAATCAACAATTTAAGAAAACTATTTTTCGGTTATTCGAAGAATTAACAACAAAACTAGTGTTATCCACAATCTCTTTATTTATATTTGATAAAAAAAAAAACTATGCTTGCATAACGACCTTTAATTTTTAGAAATATATCATAACTATAATTTTTATTATTTCCAGTGATTTCTATGTTCCATTGTTATACTACTAATTTTTCGGGTATTTGAAGAATCAATGACAAAACTAGTGTTATCAACAATTTCTCTACAAAAACTATGCTTGAATTACGAACTTTAATTTTCAGAAATATATCATAACTATATCTTTCATCATTTCCACTGAATTCTATGTAAATAACTATATGTTATTAGTATTGTGAGACGGGCTGGTCCGCGCCCGTTTGGGCCGTCCGCGGCGGGCCTCGACTACTTTGCGGGCTTTGCGGTTTGGCCCGCTTTGATCCGCGGTCCACCAAATGAGAGCCCGGACCCGCCCCACTGCTACATACGGGTATACGGTCTGACCCGCGGACATACTTTCTTCTTCGATTCTTCCTCTGCTCCTTTGTTAAAACACACACAAAAGTCTCGATTGGAGACAGAAATCTGCAATTATCTTTGTTTACAACTAAAATTCACTCATGGAATCACAAACCCAATCTCTATCAAACCCCGATTTCACGGCCATCGTTCTCTATCAACCGTTTCTTCCTTATCTATTACAAAGAGATCTTGAGGAGAGGGTTATTATCTTGCCTCAGACAAATTCATCCTCATACATCGNCTTGAGGAGAGGGTTATTATCTTGCCTCAGACAAATTCATCCTCATACATCGGCCTTTTCGAATTGTCAAATGCTTCTCCAGCTTCCATTCTCGCGTGCATCCGATTAGCAAATTGCTGAGATTCACTGTCTAAACAGTGTAAGTCGTACAAATCATGTGAATCCTTTCTAAGGAAAACCTGTTTAGCATTCACAAGATAAATAAGAACACATGGAAGAAGTTCAACACAGTTACAAAAGATAAATAAGAACAAAAACATAACTGTCTCTGGCTCTCTGCGTTGTTAAAACAGACAAGAGAAAAGGAGAACTTACCATAGCAAANAACTGTCTCTGGCTCTCTGCGTTGTTAAAACAGACAAGAGAAAAGGAGAACTTACCATAGCAAATTACCAATATTCCTATGAGCTCCAAGCCTACAACTTGTCGCCGAGTAATATTATCTGATCTCAGGGTGGTTAGGTCTTCCTTGTATAATACATTAGTAAACCAAAAAGACCCTCTACCCAAAACCAAAGGTCCGATATATGATATATTAACAGGCTGTGTGCATGTCATTGCGGGTCACCCGCAAGCCCGCGGTCTATTTGCGGACAAGCCCAACTACATCCGCGGACCGGCCCGCGACGCCCGCTTCCAAACGGGCCTGGAAAAGCCGGCCCAAACCCGCCCCGCAGACACCCTAAATGGGCCATACCCGCGGGCCGCGGGCCCAACTGACAATACTACTACTGACGCTAATTCTCTTAATTTAATCTAGTGTCAAAATAAAATAAACCAAAAATATTATTTACTCGACCTTCACTTCTCAATGGAACAATGTTTTACATTTTTACGTCTCATGCTTCTTGAGTTCAAAGCGTTTTACAAAAAATAAGGTCCGGCCCATTAACCCGACGAGTTGACCCGACTGTGTTCTAATTCCCCAGATTTTGAATTCGCGTTCGATTCTATGAAACATCTTTCTCAGGGTAATTCTTCCTTGTTCTTCGTCGTTTTACTTCGATTAGGTTTTCGATTTTGATGTAATCTTAATGCAACTTGTGATTCCAGTCTCCGATTCTCGTACATTTCTGTTCCTCGTTAGATAGAGAATATTTTGATCTACTAGTGACTCGAATCTCAAGTTTCCGACTAAAATCTGACGTTGAGAGAATCAAATTGGGAGAAAATAAACTGTTACTTGTGCGTAAACACAATCCATGAGCCATAATGATTGTTGCTCACTGTTCCTGGAGTCATATTTGTTGTTTTGTTTGATCTGATATCATATAATATATGATTTAAAGTATTGCTTTTCGATGTTGCAGGAGGAGATTTCTAAATTTGTTCTTCTGGAAAGTTTATAACAAGAATCCTCCATTAACATTAGACATGTAATTAGAAGTGATACTCCAGCTATAACATTATTGCCCTGTGCCTATTTTTTCAACAAAGATTTGACATTTGATCTTTATGCATGCCAGATCATTAAGGAATTTCAAAAATTGTCAGTGCAAAGTGTTTTGGGAGAATTTACAGAGCTCAAAAGTGAAGCTTGATCGCTGCTCTCGACAAGAGGTAATTCAAACTCAGCTATAAACAAGTGTCTAATTTCTAAATCCAAAGAATTGTGACTTAAAAGCCACGGTGAACAGAGCTAGGGTCAACAGGGGTAACATGTCCAGGAAAAGCCTCAATTGTATCACCAGGATTAACATGGTTCCACCCGAATGTCTGATCGTCGTCCAATACATTCCCTTTGTGTATAAAGAAATACCTTTCTTCTGGCAGATCTAACTCACCCCTCTCCTGAATCTTATCCAGCTTGTTCCTCAACTCTGCTACTTTACCACCTGCATTAACATCCACTGGAATCTTCCTCCTAGTCTCATCACAATGTGACGTCACCATTACTCTCAGTCTCCTCGGTGGTTTGTTGCTGCTTCTCCTCACCTTCACTGGTGAATCTGGAATGTTAATGACCTCTTTGACTAAGTCTGAGGGTGGAGATTGCTTGGTTTGAAGCACGTGATCATTCTTGTTGATGAATTGTTCTGTTGATTTTAAGGGTGGAGATTGCTCAGTTTGGAGCATTCGATTGTTGCTCCCAAATGTCACTGGAAAATCTTGAACGTCAATGAACTGTTCTGCTGAATTCTTGCTGTTGTTTCCTTCCATCATCCCCGGTGGGTAAAATTGTTGCATTGTGTGGATCTCTTCTGCTGTCATCAAAGGCCAATCTTGACCGTAATACATGTTTCCAGTTGAATATGACGGTACTGGAGATTGCTCAGTTTGAAGCATTTGATTGTATTTCTGGTTGCTTCCCACCCTCACTGGAATGGTTTGCTCAGGCAAAAATTGTTGCATTCTCTGGATCTCTTCGTTTGTCATCAAAGGCCAATCTTGAATGTTTCCAGTTGAGTGTGACGGTACTGGAGAGTGCTCAGTTTGTAGCATTTGATTGTTGTTTTGGTTGCTTCCCACCTTGACTGGAATGGTTTGCTCTTGACAGTAAGTGATGTCTCCAGTTGAGTATGACTGTACTGGAGACTGCTCCGTTTCAAGCACTTGATCATTCCTGTTTCTTCCCACCATTCTAGGCAAATCTTGAGCGTTGCTGAATTGTTCCACAGAGTTTAGCAGTCGAAATTCATCTGTTTGAAGCCCTTGATCGGTGTTCATGTTGTTTCTCCCAAGCGTCACAGGAAAATCTTGAACGTTAATCAACTGTTGGGTTGTCAAAGACCAATCTTGATCGTTAAAGATGCCCTCAATCGTGTTTGACAATGGAGGTTGCTCGGTTTGAAGCACTTGAATGTTGCTTGGATTATCCTCAGTAGAGACGAAGAGATGGATACGAGAGTTGTGGAAGATCAAGCATTCTTCAACATCGTGCTCATCTTGAAGAACCGTGCCTTTGAAGAAAAGGGTTTGTTTAGAAACAGGAATACGTTGACGCTTCTCAATCTCTTGTTTGATCTCCAAGACTGTGTACCAGTAACCTAATTTGATGCAGAACGTTGAGCCATTCTCAGTCTCGAAGAAGACGTCCATAATTGTATCTTAAAGATGAGTGAAGAAGAGAGAGAGAAGGTGATGACAATCTAAAGAAGATCTTCTTTGTTACGTTNTAATAAGAACGTTGCGTTTTGCTAAGGCCAAGGATTTCTACTATTCAAAATGTTGCATTATTTGGTACTTGGTAGTTAGATCCGGCCCATCACCACAAACCTGACCCGCTTGTGTTCTTCCCCCAGTTCGATTAAGGTTTGCTTGTACAGTCTTTTTTTAGCTTAATTCTTCATTTTCAAGCGATTACTAATCAAGGTAAATTTGTAGATTAGGCTGAATTGTTATTAAAAGAGTTCTAGAAGTGAGTTCTCTAGCTCATCAGTCATCACGCCTCTATGTTCTTCTCTCTGTGTCCGGTTTCTGTGATGGTGGTTGCTGCAACTAGTAGGGTTTAAGCTCTGTGCCTCTTGAACATTGGTCCGTATGAAATCTCTTTTGAATAATATAAATTTAAAAGCTAAAGTCTAACAACAGAGTCGTTGTAGTATAGTGGTAAGTATTCCCGCCTGTCACCCGGGTGACCCGGGTTCGATCCCCCCGGCAACGGCGAAGTTTTTTGGATAAGATTCTTCGATTAAAAAAGAAAAGAATTTGGCTTCGCCCGGGTTCGAACCGGAGACCTTCAGTGTGTTAGACTGACGTGATAACCAACTACACCACGAAACCTTTTGTGTAAACTTGTGACAATGTTATATATATATTATTTTGGATTTCAACTTCAGAATGAAAATCGCAAAATAAAGTTACCGTTTCTGTTGTTTACTTGCTTCTTTCTCTCGAGACTTTCTTTGCAGATTATTCAATTTATACTGTTGAAATACTCGAACCCAAATATTTGTGTCATTAGTAATGAGCTGTAAGATCATTGTTTATGTACTCGCGAAGTTTGAAGGTTTCCCTGAGAATAGACTCTAGAAACAATATACATAAGAAAAACAGGTGCCTTGTACTAGAAGTTAGATATAGATTCTAGTTGAGACTCAAAATCTGCCCCTTTTTTCTTGTCATTTTCATTCTCTTTTATGAACAGTTTTCTCTAGTTTTACGTATCTTGTTTGATTATGCATTATGATGAATGTTGGATTTTTTCACTTGACCAAAATTGTACGGAAGCCCGAGTGTTTGATGTTGAAAAATCATAGCAAGTGTTGTAAATTTTTATTAGATTATTTATTAGCCGAAAATATCACAACTCCGGTTACAATATAGATAGATAAGTGTGCACAAACACACAGGCATGTCCTTTATTCTTCTTGGCATCTTCGTCTTTGCTTCAGTAGCTTCTTCTCTCTCCCTCTGATGGAGCGCTGGATCAGTGATTATAACAAGGATTAGTTCAGTTGGTTGGTTAGTGAAACTGTAAAAGCACCTAGTTGGCTACTTACGAAGTGTTTACCTATTAGCAGTCCGGGGTAAGGTCGAACTTGTATGTAAAACCGACATTGCACATACTTGGCAAAGTGGCATAAATAGTGAGATTCTGAGGAGTCTGTTGTGCCAAATAAGACTTGACGCAGTAACAAATACTTCGGCGGTCTGATGGGGTTTTAGCCGCTTCATTGATCAAACTGAGCCCTTCGCAACAGTTATCCATGAGGGTTCCATCCTGCGGCTGCGGTGGCATAGCTAAACTACACGGGTAGAGGTATCCCGTCACCATGTCGCAAGGCGAGACATCTGCTTTGGCACCCGTTGCAACAATGGAAGCGAGGAGCAGGAAGACTAGAGGTACAAAAACTCTCA